>JAPDVU010000014.1:24358302-24615802 GCA_026230045.1 Corynorhinus townsendii
GACACACGAACACTTAGAGGGCGGTCTGGACAGGTGGGGCCAGCACGCATCCTTCTCCCTTTCGCCCCAGGCCCTTGTGCCACGCAGCGCCTTTGTCAGCACACCCACCCCCCTGGGTGATGAAGGTCCCTGTCCCTGTCCCTGTCTGTGTGGCTGGCGCTGAGCGCAGGGTCTGCTGTGGAGCGGATGACCCACATCAGAAGTAAGGGAGGAGGCAAGGGGGTGGGAGGGAAGGAAGAAGGAAGAAAGGGAAGCGAGGCAAGTTTGATCTTGGTATAAACACCTAGCACCTCCCACACAATAAAGAAGGGCCATCTACCGCCCTGACTGGTTTGGCTCAGTGGATAGAGTGTTGGCCTGCGGACTGAAGGGTCCCAGGATCGATTCCCGTCAAGGCCATGTCCCTTGGTTGCGGGCACATACCCAGTAGGGAGTGTGCAGGAGGCAGCTGATCGGTGTTTCTAACTCTCTATCCCTCTCCCTTCCTCTCTGTAAAAAATCAATAAAATATATTAAAAAAAAAAAAGAAGAAGAAGAAGAAGAAGGGCCATCTACCGCTACCTCCCCACCTGGATGTCACAGGCAGACTCAGAGGCAAAGGAAGCCAGACACAACGGGGGAGAAACAGCTCCATCCCATTTGCATGATTTTGAAACGAGGTGCAACTAAGCCAGCAGGGTCAGAAGGCTTGTCCCTGGGGTGGGGGGGGGGAGAGGGGGAGGGAGGGGGGGCACCTTTGCCAGGGCAGACGGGAGGGTGCCTTCTGGGTTTGGGAAATGTTCTTAATCTTTTTTTTTTTTCCAGATTTTTAAAAATTGACTTTTAGAGCGAGAGAGGAAGGGAGAAGGAGAGAGAGAGAGAGAGAAACATCGATGTGAGAGTGAGACGGCCATCGGCTGCCTCCTGCATGCCCCCTACCAGGGATCGAGCCCACAACTCCGCATGTGCCCTGATTGGGAATCAAACCGGTAACCTTTCGGTGCACGGGACGACGCCCAACCCATGAGCCATACGGGCCAGGGCGGAAATGTTCCAAACCCTGATCCGATGGTTACACGGGCGTCCCCATATGTGCGAGTCCGTCAAGTTGTAACCTGAAGGTCTGTGTCCTGAGGGATACACTTTCCTGTGTGTAAATGTCTTTGTTCTTGTTGATTTGCGAGAGGGAGAGAGAAACATCGAGTTGCTGTTCCTTTCATCTGCGCATTCATCGATTGCCTCTTGTACGTGGCCTGACCAGGGATGGAGCCCGAAACCTTGGCCTAACAGGACAATGCTCTAACCAGCGGAGCTACCAGGCCAGGGCCCTGTGTGTAAAGTCTCCGCGCAATCATTTTGAAGTAGGTACTATGACAGAAAATAGACGGAAGGACAGATGGACCAAGGACAGACACTCATTCGGTGGCCGTTCACGGACACTTGGCATGTGAGGGGCCCTGGAGAAGATAAACGAGTCCCAGCTTTTTCCTGCGGGGAACTCCCGGGGAGGCCTGGAGACAGGTGCACTCCGGCAGGCGTTCTATCCACACGATGGGAGGGCCGCGGTCGAAGAGGGGGGAGGGCCCGGAGCAGGGGAGAATGCAGACATTTGCCAAGAGTATCAGATGGGCAGGACGGGATAAACGCCGAGAAACCCACTGAACGCAGAATCACACGACAGAAAGGCGACGGGAAAAACAGGAGTGGATGCATGGTGGGTGGACGGAAGGGTGGATGGCTTTTTTTTTTTTTTTTTTTTTTTTTTTTACTCCTTGATGGTAAAAATTGCCCTGCGCCTAGTAAAGGTTTAATCTCCCATTGAATGAAGAAATAAATAAGTGAATGGACTATGGCCGAGGGCACAGATAATCAAGCACGGATCTGAAACGTTTCGGGGTTCTTTTGTCTGATCATCGACAGACAGGGAAGCAGGGAAGCCCTTGGGACAAGGGGTTCATTGTGGCTTTATTGTTAATGACAAAAGTGGGGGTGGGGACCCCAAAAAGGTAACAAGAGGGGGCCTGAGGCAGCCACCTTGGGACATGAAGTAGTTCTAAACATGACCAGGAGACAGCGTTGTTAATGACACCAGAACATGTTTGGGATGGAAAGGAAAGACTAAATAAAACCATTAGTATGTCGCAGCAGACATACGGCATGAACTCAGCCATGTTTGTTTGTTGTTGTTGAAAGGACTTGGAAGAACATTCCGTCGAGGCATGTCTCGCTGCTTTCCCTACGTGGCAGGATAATTTTGTTCTGTGCGTTGTTACTTAGTCTGCCCAGACCAGCCAGCCCACAGAGACAGCGGAGCGCTTTAATGATCAGGCAGAGAAAGGCCATTCTCGCTCTGCCAGCGTTAAGGAAAAAGAAACAGGGGATTTGCTCTAAAAAAAAAAAAAAAAAAAAGAGGATGACTGTGAGGTAACCGTGACAGCCAACTCCAGACAATTCTCACCTTGAAGTTGATTCCTTTCCGTTCTCATACACGCCTCCGTCCCTCAGACGTTCAGAGCTCAGTTGCCCTGCAAGGCTGAGGTGGGACAGACCCCCTATAAGCAGTCCCTTCACTCATCCAACATGTGTTTATTGAGCACCTACTAGGAGCCAGGCAGGCCAATGAGCTGCAAAGGAATCAGTTCGCTGGGAGTGAGTATTTCGTTAGATGTCAAGCCTGGGTTAGCTTGACTATCACCCCTACTCACCCAGGAGGTCACGGTTTGATTCCCGGTCAGGACACAGGGCTCCTGGGAAGACACCCTCCGTCCCCCAATAAACCTGCATGACAATTAGCCAGGTCACGGGATGCTCTAGGGAGCCCCGATCTTCCTTCTCACAACACAGGAGGCGACCCCAAGCCAAGAGCCAGGCCACTTTGCTCCCAGCTGAGTGCATTCTCCACTAAATTAAAGTCATACCTCTTTTTTAATTAAGGGTGTTAAAAAGTAAAATAAAATATCTACAACATTTAAATATCATTAGTGATTACACCTATTTTATTTTGAGCTCGTTGGAAACATTTTGTTTTTAATTAGGTACATTTGTTTTTTAAGATCCAGTTAAGGGGAAGGACCTCACTGTGAGAAATGAGTAGCAGGAGGGGGCCTTGCGGGGTGCATCATGTGACCGAGGGGCGGGGCCTGAGGCTCTGCAAAGATCAGACTGCCCACGCCTCCCCCACCTCCCCCCCGGCCCCGCCCCCATCAAACTGTCAGCTCTGGGGCCAGCATCTCCTCCACCTTTGTTACTACTCATCAAAGAAGTGATGGGGCAAAGGCAGAACTGAACGCTAAAGTCATAATAATAATTCACCCAGCTGGCGTGGCTCAATGGCTGAGTGTCGACCTATGAACCAGGAGGTCACGGTTCGATTCCTAATCGTGGCACATGCCCAGGTTGCTGGCTCGATCCCCAGTGGGGGGATGGAGGGGGGGGGGCGTGCAGGAGGCAGCCGATCCATGATTCTCTCTCATCATTGATGTTTCTATCTCTCTCTCTCCCTCTCCCCTCCTCTTGGAAATCAGTAAAAATATATTTAAAAAAATAAAATCAAAAGTCATAATGATGACTCCCTCAAACATTCTCTTTTTTGGCACGTACTCTTTCCAAAGCACTGTATGAAGCGTCTTAGTCCGCGGAACGCCGTTCTAAGGGTGATCCTAACCAGCGAACCCTTACTGAGTAGTTGCCGTGTGCCAGGCCTGGGTGGGCAGGATTTGTTTTAATCTTCACAAGGAACACTTGTAGGCAGATATAATCCCTCGTTCTCAATCCCAAAATCCGAAAGCCTCTGAAAACGCCAAGTATTTAAGTAACATATTTGGCGGCAAATCCTCACCTAAACTGACTCGAGACCCTCCTGGGCCTTTAAGGAGCCTGCGTGGTGGGAACCCGCACTGTCTGCTGCCCAAGTGCTACTGGGAAGGTCATGGGCGCCGGCTCCAGCCGCGGAGAAACCTCTAAAATCTGAAAGAGGCCTGGCCCTGAGAGGTTTGGAGGCGGGATGGTGGGTCTTGTCCCAGTCCTACCTGTCGTCCAGGTAGAAAAGCAGGGATAAGTCACCCCAGTGTCATACAGCTCAGGGGTGTGCATTTGAGCTCAGGTCTGTCAGCTACACCATCCAAGCAGCAGCCCTGGTGGCCCTGACACCCACATGTCTGCCCCTCAGTCCTGGCACAAGGTTGAGTATGCTGAGCGGGACCAGAACCCAGGACTCTGCTATATGGCCCTACCCCTGTCCTGGGTTCTAGTCCTGCTTTTGCTTCCTTGCCCTGACTTGGATCAGTTAACTGGCCAGAGTGTTTGTCGACTGGCTAAAAGGCTGACACCCTTCACCCTAACAGGCTGGGGTTGCAGGGACCTCATGACGGAGCTGGAGGGGACCTCCGACACTATGGAATCTATGGTTCAAACCTTGAGGAAGTTGTCATATAAAATGCAGATGCCTGAGCCCCGTCCAGCTCCGTGGGGTCAGAATCTACCGGGGCGTGGCCCAGGCGTCTGCACTGTTTATATTGTCGCCTCCATCATGATCGGAGGCTGAGCAGCTCAGACACCTGGCTGGCAATCTGGGGCTTATTCCTCTCACCCCCTCCTCTCATGTCACCTGTGGTATGAAGTTCCGATCCACCCCCCCTGATGGAGAGACACTTGGTCTCTTTTACTTGCTCACCTCCAGTGGCGGGGAGCTTACTCACTCTCATAGCTGTTAGCTCGATCCTGAAGCTTATGAAACACCCACGGCTGGCCCCTGGAGCCCTGTAGAAGGGGCAGTAGCTCTTTCCCAGGTTCATTAGAATGGGGGCGGAGTAGGTCACCGAATGGGGGGCCAGGAGACTCCATCCAGCTGTAGGAGCTGAGGCCTCGGTCAAGGGCAGAAGCCAGCCTGCAGCAACACTGCAGGGAGGAAGGACAGGCGCGAATAAATACCCTCACCTCTCTCTTGTCCCGCCCCCAGATCTCTGGCCGAGGCTCCCTATTGGCTGACCTAGCCAGAAGCAGGAGGTCAAGGGGCACTTGATAAAGCTGGTTAAAGATAGCTCCTGGGGTACATAGCAAAGGGGAGAAGGGTGCAGAGAGGACTTAGAAGGGCAAATGAACAAGATGGGGCGCATCTCTGCTGAAGATTTAATGAGAGAGTGGGGCTCAGAAGCTGCTTGCCCCCTCCAACCCCCCCCCCCCCCCCCCCCCCGCCGGGCACAGCAGCCACCCAAGGCAAGGCCTCTCCCGTTTTCCCACCTCTGCTGTCCTTGGCATTGACCAGCTCCCCTGGCTGGAGGCACTTGGGGTCAGGCCCACCAGGGCCGGAAGGGACCCACCCAGGGGCTAGTCCCGAGTGCCACAGAGCCACGGCGATGGCTGCTCCAGCAGGCTGGGCGGGCTGGGGGCCGGGGGCCACGGGGGCTGTTTGTGAGATTCCGGCGGTGCCTCGCGGTGAGCTGTCAACATCAAGAGGCTGGCATTTAACATGCAGCAGCTTCCTGTGATGGATAAATATTAAACACTGCGCAGCCGGCCAGACTAAGTAAATATCTATTAGTCTCCGCCGTGGAGTCCGCAGGCACAAGGAGAGGACGCCCTAATTGCTCACCCTTCTTCTCGTGATGTTAAGTAAGCATCTGACTAGGTTTCAGCCAGGAGGACCTGCCGGGCACCTCTCTCTCTCCCTCTCTCTCTCTCTCTCTCTCTCTCTTATATTAAGTTGAACAATCTTACATTTTTTTGGAGCCAGCCAAAAAAAAAAAAAAAAGAGGTCAGAAAATGGAAAACAAAGCATTTCTTTGACCCTCGATCCAAGAGTAGATTAGAAGGTAGAACTACAAGACACCTTACAGCGGGTCTAATTCAACCCATCACTTTACCGTTGTTAACAAGTAAATAAGAAATAAAGACTACCGAGGAGAGCGATGGGGGAAAACCGCCAATAAAACCACCAGTGAGGCCAGGTCAAATCTTGCTCGGCCTATCCTGCACATATTTTGTAAAGTCTAAGAAAGTCTAACTTGATAAATTGATAGGTATAGCGCGCACACACACACACACACACATACACACACACACACACCTCTATCCTCTATCTCGCCTCAGGTTGTTTCCTTCCAAATACTCAAGGACAATCCCCTGCAAATCTTGGAGCTCTGTTCTGCGCAGTCCTCTCCTCTCTGGTCCTCTGCTCTGCAAAGCGGAGCTTTCCTGCTCTCCCCGGACACCCAGCTCCATCTCCTCAACTCAAGAACACCCTGCTCTACCTGGGTGCCCTGCCCCCTCCTGGGCTCTCCCCTGGCGTGGCACCTCTCTTTGAGCAGCAAGCTGGGGTGGGGGGTCATCGTAGGGCTCGCCTCTGGTTTGCCATCTCGTTATGATCCCTGTTCTTCGTTGCCTGATGGTTGATGTCTGAACGACTATGGCTGCCTGTATTTTTATTTCATTTTCAGACGGGAGGACAGATTCAGGCCCTGTGGTTCCCATCTTGGCTGGAAGCAAAAGCCCTTGTATGATCCAGTTTGATCAAAGGAAGGATGCCAAGAGGGACTCTGGCATTGGTGTTAGGTTGCCTAGGATTTAGCTAGTATGGGGTCCCCGCACCTTCGATCTGCCCTGTGCATGGATCGTCTCTCTCTGACACGCGGGGGTGGTGTTGCTACCCCCACTTTACAGAGTAAGACTGTGATGGAGCTGTGCTAGGGCACAGAACAAAAATTCAGACACAGGTCTGTCTGATTATACTTGAACTCCTACCTCACTCACCCCCTTGCTTATGCACTCAGGGGCCAGAATGAATGAATGAGTGAATGAATGAATGAATAGAATGAAATGAGTGAACCCATGCAAGAATGTTTAGCATGCAGACCCCCTAAATTCTCATTAAAAAAAAAATGCCAGTGCTGGAAGGGAACACCTGGGCATCATCTGTTTCAGAGGCTGGGGGAAGGCAAGGGATTTCTCTAGAGCCCACAGCCAGGCGACCGGCCCTGAAATAAATTCTGTCCTCTCGCTCTTCTTATTCAATTGAGGCTCATAAAGCGAGAACAGCATTCCGATAATATATATGTGTGTATAAACTATCTGGCTTTAAAGATGTATTCAGAGACATCTCTTTCACCTGGGCTGGCAAAACAGTCAGGTTTTATTTGCACCAATTAGGCCTGAGCGCGTGGCGGAGCTCTGGGCGAGGAGAGAGAGGTCAGAGCTAACGAGGAGGAACAAGGCAGGCCTGTTCACTGAGGCTGTGTGGGGACTTAGAGAGAGCACCCTCCGTCCACTCCCCCACACACACACCCCCCGCAGCTGTGACTGAGTCTGGAAGGCTCGCCTCCCAGGCTCCAGGCTGCTCTCATCGACTGACCTGCGGGGACTGTTTCTTAGCCCGTTGGGGAGCACAACCATTAAAAACGACTTGCACTTAAGGGGCCTCTTGGTTTAGGCAGAGAGGGACCTAGACATGAACATGAGTTTGGAGACGAAGTCTGAACTGTGCTCTAAGAGTGTATTAATTAGGACTCTTTCTGTTGTAAATGATTAAGTGTAATTCAAAGTGGATCAATAAATATATGTGCGTTTGTTTACACACACATTTATATATGATATGCTATGCGTTGTGTTGCATGTTATACGTTGTATGTTGTATGTTCTATGTCACATGATGCATACTGTATGTTATGCATTATAAATCATATATTACTAGAGGCCCGATGCACGAAATTCGTGCAAGAGTAGGGCTTCCTTCCCCCGGCTGCCGGCTCCAGCTTCCCTCTGGCACCCAGGATCTGGGCTTCCCTCGAAGGCCTGGCTTCGTCTAGAAGGTCGTCTGGAAGGATGTTCAGTCTAATTAGCATATTATGCTTTTATTATTATAGATATTTATATATAAACTGTTCATATGACTGAGAAGTTTGGAGGGGAGTACTTTCAGATAAGTTGAATCCACCTTTTAAAATAACGTTATTGCCCTAACTGGTTTGGCTCAGTGGACAGAGCGTTGGCCTGCGGACTGAAGGGTCCCAGGTTCGATTCCGGTCAAGGGCATGTACCTTGGTTGCAGGCACATCCCCAGTAGGGTGTGTGCAGGAGTCAGCTGATCGATGTTTCTCTCTCATCGATGTTTCTAACTCTCTATCCCTCTCCCTTCCTCTCTGTAACAAATCAATAAGAATATATTTAAAAATAAAATACCATTATCATTGCCATTACAAAAGGAATCCATGGTTGTTTTAGAAAAAAATTTAAAAATATATTAAAAAGCAGAAAAAAACATAAACCCAACCAAACCTTCTTTTGTTGCTGAGCTTTTTAAAAAACACCCTTAAGATTGATAGGTGAATATTGTGAATTCTTATGTTAGCCTTATTTTTTTTTTTCTGGTTCTAAAATCTATAAATACTCAGAGTTGAACTTTTGGGAAAGAGAGAAAAGTATAAAGTGGAAATCATCGATCAGAATCCAACCAACAAGGACCTGGTTTCTGTTGACTTGGGGGACCTGCTTTTGAGCTTTCCACGGCCATTTTTATGTGCGTGATATATGCCGTCTCTCACCCATCATCATAATGTCAGTATTGTTATCATTTATAAATATATAATTACTTCTACTCAATCGGCCTATATATTCATTTATTCAATGCTATTTAATATATCCCACCTATATTTAATTATACAATATCTATATTAGTTTGACTCTATATTTGACACGTGTATTTCATACATGTATGTTGGATCTCCAGTAACTTTATCACGGGGTCATTTAGAGATCTGAGGCAGAAACATCAGGCTTAACAGTTCGGTGTCACGTAACATCCATCCCTGGGAAATCCTTTGTCTTTCTGACTTACGCAAAGCTCAGTGACTCGGGCCATTCAGTGCCACTTTATAATATTTTGAAAATGCCCTCCTGGTAAGGCTGGCTCCTCTGCCTGGCTCTGAAGCTCCGTTTTTGTGGACACAGAACGAGCCACGTGGCTTTGTGCCCTCCACGTCCCCGCCAGTGCCCGCCACCACCCCACCCTTGTACGTGTGCCCATGTTGCCGACAAGGGCTGGGACAGACAGTGATGTTTTAGGAGTTCCCCGCGTGTCCATGTAGCGGTGAGCGTAGGGTTCGGTAGGATTTCCCCAGCCTGTGCTCGGCAACAGCCCCGAAAACCCCCGTAAGCTGGGCTTCTCCACGGCCACGGCTGAGGAGATAATTGAGCCCCAGTTGTGTTTTTATTTTAAAGGTCGACCAAGACCTCCTGCCCTTGTGGGCTTGGAGACCGTCTGCTCCTATTGGACAAATTGTCTGGGCGGTGAGGCTGGGCGATGGCCAGTTAAGCCTGGCACCTTGAAGGGCTGCTGTTGGGAGACTGGTTAAGAATTCTGTGCATCACGGCTCCCCGCTGGGATGGGAAGGGCTGCTTCTGGGCCAAAGGCAGACGGAGTTTTCAATCGCCCGACCCCTGGGACGAGAGAGGCCTCCACAAATCCCCTGCGATCCTCTGATTATCTGGGAAGATCCCACGTGTTCCTCCTCGGCTGCTAACACCTCTCCAGAACTTGCAAATTTCCCTCTTTCTGCAGCAAGCAGTGTTCCCACAGAAGTTTCAGCGGGAGGTGGTATCTGACCAGCCAAATGGACCGAGATAGTACGACGGCGTTTCACCCACTCCAGGGTGCCAGGACTGTACGATGCACCGTGATGTTTGCTTACCTCTAAGAAAGAAGCAAAATATTCCAATTAATTGTGGAAGACCATTCATTGTACATTACACCCCAATGCCAAAGTTACTAAAATGCACCCCCAAAAATGGAAAAAAGAGACAAATAAAACAAATACAAACTAACAACAAAAACCCTCCTAGATATCCTGTTAATCACAATTTTCAATACATTCACTACTGCCACTGTTATTATATGACTGGTGATGGGGAATTTCCATGGAAACTGGTTACACCGATTAGCTTTAGAAATAAAGATTTATTAAATCAAATAATAATATGAAAATATTCACGTTTCTTAAACTAAAATTTTAATAATTAAGTTTATTTAATAGAAGCTGCTATAAATTAAATATTTGATACATATGTGTATTAAATACCCGGTAAATGTATGTATTTATGTTAAGAAAAATCTTAAGCAAATGATGGCGTTACTGATACAAAATGCTGCAGCTGGTGTAGGAAGCACTAAGGAAGGGAAACCCCAGGACAAAGGATTTGGCAAAGCTCAGGCACGATATCCTTTCCAAGCCTTTCTTAATTTTGGGAAGAGTCTCTATTCCCTAAAGGGCCATTTTGTTCATTTCCACCTTTCTGTTAGATGGGAAAACTAGGTCTAACAAGAGGGAGGAATGTCATATAAGTTCATCACTGAGTTTGGGCCCAACCTCAGGACTCAGGAGTCCAGATGGGTGGGACATTGGTACCTGATGTTCCTGTCTCAGGAGTAGGCAGCCAGGTAGCATCTCCCTCCGTTAGTATTTCTTCTCCTCTTTCTTTTCCAGAACCAAACTCTAAGGCACACTGTTCACTACATTATTCAGTAGAGTTTCTTGCCTGGTCCAAACCAAGAGATAGTTTATGTGCAAGTCCTTTCTGACCATCCTTTAGCCATTGTTGAATTCTGAATTTTGATTCATCCATTTGTTGGCTAGAATATATATATATATAAAATCATTTAGGGATCCCAGGCAGAAGACTTAGCAGTTTGAGGTCACCTCATATCTACCACTAAAACACTATTTGTCTTTCTTGATTTAAACATAGCCCAGCCACTCAGGTCATTCAATGCCATTTTATATTTAGGAAAATACCTTTTTTCAAGAAGGATACATGAAAATATGTGGTTTTTTAAAAAAAATCCTTAAATGTATAAGAATGTTTTCTTTTGTTGGCTTTATAAACGAAACACAGTTGGGCTGGGTATAAAAATCATGGCTCACAACTTTTATTCTTTAAATATTCCTTTTTTGGGGGGTGTTTATCATTGTAGACAAGAAATGTTAGTCTTTTGAAGGTAAAGTGATTCTTTTCATGTTTAATTTTTGTTCTTTCTAGGGTCTTATGAGATTTTTAATTTATTTTTAAGATTCAAAGCCAGAGTTCAGCTAGTCATAGACATCTTTCCATTATTTTATACACATGTGGCTGTGCTCTTCAAGACACATTCTGAAGATCTTTTAAACTCTGGGTGTTTCTTTCTGTTGTATCTCTGATTAATGCTGGAGCAACAATGACTGCCTCTCAAGATGGTTATTATAATTAGCTGAGATTTTTTTCCCCCCCATAGTGAAATTGAGATGATTCCTAGCACCCACTGAGTGACCACAATTTTAACCCCCTTTATGTTTCCTGCATAGTCATTTTTTGGATAGTTGGGCTTCTTATTTGGATAAAGGTCATATTAATTCATAAATGGGTATTGCCCGTGATTATATTCATCAGATCCCTAATATTATTTCTAAAATAAGGCATTTTACGATCTCATGAGAGAGCTAGCTCCACCTCAGTGGAAGAGGTTTTGAGATTTGACCTGAATCCCTAGGAATGCACCAGGCGTTTGAGTCTCGCCACACCGACAGCGGGGTCGCGTGAAACGTTCTGGTAACTGGGATGTGCATTCTGAAGTTTCAGTGAGTTGAGAAGGCATAAAAATTCAGCAACTGATCAGGTTTCTTCTGCAAGTGCAATTAGGCTTACCAAGCAAGTGTAAACAGGATCAAAAGAGTATCTCTTAAGAGAGGAAGAACTTTTTGTCAAGCAGTTATTAAAGACCCATCTACAAATTGCATGTCTGCTAATTACAAATCAAGCCCTCTAGAAGCACCCATTGATAAATGACTTCTGTGTAAATTACACATCACATGAGTGAGCTCATTCACAAAACAATCTGTGCACTAGTTACAAGTCAAGGAACTTAAATTCACACATATACAACGGGTATAGTGTGTAATATGTAGTGTGCATGCTAATTACAAGAGACACTTTATCGACCCTCATTTACAAATTGAATGTATGCTCACTGTGCACTAAATACTTTAGAAAATGTTATGCACCAGTGATTTCTGTGCGAATCACACAGCAAATAAGTTGAAGTACATACAGGGTGGGGCAAAAGTAGGTTTGCAGCTGTGAGTCCTCGAAACACAGTTTATTCTTGCATTATTACTTATTAATTATTGAATTATTTTCCAGAAGGACAACTATAAACCTACTCTCACCGCACCCTGTATCGGTGAATAATTCATGTGCTAATTCCACGATATATACTTTAGAAAACACGCCGGTGTGTAAAATTATGTGTGAATGACGTATAAACCACCTGAGGAACCCCCAAATACAAATGATTTATGTTTAATTACACACCAGACACTTCGGGAACACCCATGTGCAAATGATTTATGTGCTAATTACACCAATACTTAATTTCAAAAATGTCAAACAACAAATTACTTGTATGCTAATCACAAATCTGAACACTTATTTTGCCATTGATTTATGGACTCATTATTAGTTGTTCTTATCTGTTTCCTTTAAGGATCCACTGTCATCGACAGATTGACAGTTTTCTTCTGGTTGACACTCATGATGAACCCAAATCAAATTTCTCGTCGGTCATGAAAAGGTTTTAGGACCCTCTCTTTATCCTCCCCTGCTCCCTCGGCCCTGTCCAATCATTGATTATGTGATTGTGGGTCCCCCTCGGGGATGCTGCAAACCTAAGGAGCCGTCTCTCAGAGCAGGCTCTGAGGCGTTCTCCGGGGTAATCTGGCCTTTGCCTGAGGACAACCATCCAAGGGAATCAATAAATGAAGTACAAATGTGTGCCGTGCCAGCACGGCCAAGGGTGACCCTGAGAGGGGGGCGGTGAAGGATTGAGAAAAGAAAGACAAGAGAATGAGAGCTGGGTCTCGGTGGGACGCTGTCCTCTGAGGGAGAGCGAGCGACAGCGCCCACAAGCTGTGTCTGTATTTTACAGCCAGATTCCAGGAGGCAAAGGGCGTGGTCAAGATGTTCCGCTCCTACTCGATTATATGCACCTGAACTCTATCAAGCCCACGTCACTCAGGCACGTGGGGCCACGTGTTCGGACCATAGGTTCAAGTTGACAACTACAGCTGTTGGCTATCATTGTGCTGGGAGGGCTCTGCCCTCCAAGCTGGGACTTGCACGTGGCCGTGAGAGGACTCGGCCCTCTCAACCGTCCGAGGCTTGAACCTGTCCAAACATTGTAGCCGCTCTCCACACAAATACTTATTAGACACTCGCTCTACTACACAGTCATCTAGCTGATTTAAGGGGCCATTTTTCTCCTCAATGTATTTACACCTAAATGTCACTATTTTGTCTGTCAACGGCCGCAGCTACCTCTTCAGGGTCCCCGTGTCATAGCTGACAAAAGGCTTCCACCTTCCTTCTCTTATGGAACGTGCACCTCACGAAAGAGGGAGAAGTCAAGAATAGGGTTTAGAGTCTCCAGTTATGCAGGTGGGGAAACTGAGGCTTGGGGTTAGTGAAGCCCTATGACTCCTGCCAGACCGAGCTCTAAAGTCTGCGAGACCCCACAGCTCCTGGGCCGCCTCCTGCCTGGGTTCCACTTGGTATTTCCTCCACAAGAAAACCTTGAATGAGCATCCTCCTGGAAGCTTCCAGAACCCAAACACCCTGCTGCCCACAGGCCCCACGCTCTCCTGCCACCCCACCCTGTACTCCTTCCCTTCCCTTCTTCCCAGTCCCCAGGCCCCTGGCCTCTGCCTCCAAACCTGACTGGGCCCCCTTCACGCTTCTCACCTCCTTAGGAGTGAAAATGTATATCCCAGAGATGGCAGCTTAATTGACTGATTAATAACAGAAAACCTAATTGAACGCTCCCAGCCTGTATGTACGATGTCTTAATGTTAGAGCCTTGGGAATAAGCGCGCAGCAGGGGAGCCTGAACCGAGCACAGCGCTGGCACTTCCAATTTAAGAGTCAATCTCATTACACCAGAAGCTGTTCCCTTCATCCCCCGGATGAGCTCAAGCCAGGCGCCCCGAGGACCAGCATCCTCAGCGCCATCCTATCGGGTGGGAGATGCAAACAAAAGGGTTTTCTCTCTCTCTCTCTCTCTCTCTCTCTCTCTCTCTCTCTCTCTCTCTCTCTCTCTCTCTCTCTCCCTCTCTCCCTCTCTCCCTCTCTCCCTCTCTTCCTCTCTCCCTCCCTCCTCATTATCTTCTCCCCACTCTGCATAACCTGAGAAGCTCAGCAAATATTCATGAGATGCCACCTTGGGGTCTGTGAGGAGGCCAGACATGGCCCTGGGAGGGGATGTGAATTTGGCGGCATCTCCTCCAGCTGAAGGATGAATGAAGGAGGCATCAGACGCCTCTAAGTCAGGCCTCTGGCTCCAGCCTGTTCCTCCGCAATGTCTCCTTCGGGGGGGGGGGGCGGGGGGGTCTGCCTGGAAGTCTTCTGATGCCTGCGGAGCTGAGCAGGTGCTCTGGGCTGGGAGTGGTGAGGGAGGGCCCAGCCTGGTCTCCTCCCTGCTGGTCAGTCACAGCATCTCGGAGGCGGGGCTGAGGCCTCCTGTGGGTCTGTATCTGGTGCATTGTAACCACAGACTTTGTGGCTGAAGAATTTTTAACCGGCTAAGAGCTAATCCGTATTATTAACCGGTATCCGCATTTTTAACCGGGTTAACAGCTAATCCACAACTGGTTAAAAATGTGGATTTTGTAATCAAAGAAACGTGATAATTTTAAGAGAAACATCAAAAGGGCTTTATTCAAAGTAATGTCCATCCCTAACTACACATTTCCCCATCTTTCAGGTAATTTGTGGGTACCGTCCCAATAGAACTTTTCTTGTTTTGAGGCAGACCATTCAGAGACCCAATTTTCCACATCGTATGTTTTGAAGTGCTGCTCAGACAGTGCGTGTGCCATCGATGGGAACAAGTGGCCATCTGAAGGAGTGATACAACAAAATCGCATACATGTCAAATTGCATCTATATCAACATATGTGTAACTCCCTCTATTGAAAAAAATCCGCGTTATTAACCAGTACACCTAGTAAGAGCACTCACTGAAGGGCCACCTAGTTGCCCAGGAAGCAGGAAGAGCAGCTTCTGCAATGAAACGTGAGGGTGGCCATTGCGTCTGCACTTTGCCCCACTGTCCACGCCTCCCAGGGAAGTCTCTAAACCCTGCGCCTTGACGGGTGGCGCCCGGCCAGCAACCTGTGTGATATGGGCCCTCTGAACATGCAGAACTGTGGTCCCCCCCAGACCCTCTGCATCGGAGACAGCATTTTGACCAGCTCCCATGGGAACGCACATTCAGGCTGGAAAAGTTCCAGAGGGTCTGGATGCTCCAGAAGGACCCGGAGGGCCAGGGAGAGCTGTGGACATGGCCGGCCGTGGCATCCCTGGAAGGACCGAGTCCCCCTCAGTCTGTCCTGGCTGCAAACACGGTGGAGCATCCAGCCCAGGATGCCCACTCAACCCCCACTGACCCCACGTAACCCAGTGCCTGGGGTCTGTGTGTCTACACTCCCCTCGGGGACACAGCAGGCCTGCCCACAGAGGCCGTGGGAGCCCGCGATGGGGCCATTGGAGTGCAGATTGGAAAATGGGCTGCCGGCTTCCGGCTTCTGGGGAGCTAATTACCTGGCAGGTGGCAAGCCCCGCACCTGCTGGGCCTTTTAGCGCCGCTGATAAAGTGATTGGCTCAGCCTTTCGTCCTCCTCTGGTCCTGCCTCCTGGGTCCACACGGGTTTTACAAAACGAGAACGTTATACGAAGCCCCCTTCAATCCCATGAACATAGCGTGTAAAATATATTTTAGAACATATTGTACCCTATATGTCATACGACATAGAAACAATCAAGCATACGTGCGTACATGGGTGGGCGTGCAGACGTGTGCCTGTGTCTGTACTTTGCTCTTTGAGGTTCCTTTGGCCGGTGGAGGGATGCGAGGGGATCATCTAAGCGTGACCACCCGTTCACTGTGAAGAACTCAATTTTGGGGGGGAAAAATAACAAGAATTCAATGATAAAATATATGAATCCTTCAATGAACTCTGCACACTGATAAAGGCCTTTGGCTGGGCAGACCACACACCTGGCTGCCTCTGCCCGGGGCCAGCCACAAAGCAGCCCGCGCCGCAGCCAGGGACACGTGCGCAGAGCCTGCTAAGTGTCTCACGGCAGCGTTTTACCTTCATAAGGCCACGGTGCAATGATGCAGGAATGTGCCCAAACCTTTTCCCAAGCTATGCATGCGCTCAGCATGTACCCCCTTCGTGGAGGTCAGCGGGGTGGAGGCAGGTCAGAAAAAAAGAAGGTTTTAATCTCATGAGGCTCTTTTTTCGTCCTAACAGGATTTAAAGGGAAATGGGGTGGGTTGGTGGCAAATTGTCCTGTATTGAGAGCATGCTGTGTGCCAGGCACCACACTGGGGTCTTTCTAAGCAGCCCCTCATTTAATCCTCATCACACCCCTCCGTGGTGGGGATCAGCATAACATTTCACGGATGGGGAAACAGGCTCAGAGAGATCCTGGCAATTGCCCAAGGTCGCTCAGCCCGCGCAGAGGGGACTGGAACCCTGGCCCGCGTGCTCACCAAACCTGGGGCCTTTTGCAGGACTCGGGTTTCCTCCCAGCGGCCCGGGTAGCGGCACCAGCTCGTCGTACGTGTGATTCCGACGGTCTCCTCCTCATCTCATTGCTCCCACGTGCCCTGCTCACCCTCGGAACCCCAGCCCTGTGTCTCTGGACTTCTGGAAGGCAGGGGGTTTGGGGAACATGAGGCTTGCTATTTAAGGGGTCTCCCGGCCCTGAGAGCCTGTGAAACGCTCACGCAACCATGAGGACTTTCATAAAAAGGCAATTTCTGCCGCACGCAGGGGGGATAAGAGCCACGATATTTTCCCATCCCGTTCCTTCAGGACTTGATGGAAACATGAGGCCGTGCGCAGGCAGGAAGCAGAAAATGATCATCTCGCAGCAGGCGGCCGCGCCTGTACCCAGTGCGCCATCGAGCGGGAGGGGGCCGCTGGGCCGGGGCCTCTGAAGGATGGTCTTCTTTGCTCAGCCCCGTGGGGTCCCTTCCCTCCCTGGGAGTCCCCATCGCTGCCTTCTCCGTGGCCCTCCCGCTCCAATGGTCTCAGACGCTCCACGTTCCCTGGGTGCCGTCTCCAGGAACCTGGCATTTGCTGAGGCCACACCCTGCGGGGAGGCAGGAGGAGTGAACGAGGTCCAGCAAGCAGGGGCTTCTGAGCAGAGCAGATGTCCAGAGGCACTGGCAGATCCAAGGTCAAGGGCCTCTTCCTAACCGTTTGAACTTGGCAAAGAACAAACCTCCGGACAAGAACATTCCTCCTCGACCTGACACTGTAGGGGATGCAGGGGGAAGGCTCGGGCGTTCCCTCCCCACAAAAATCCCTTCTGCTGCGCCTTGTGGGAGCTCCGGGCTTCTGCAAACGATTATTTTGATGAAGAAGCCAGTTTAACAGCCACAGAGACCCGAAACCACTGGCTGTGTGACCTCAAGCAAGTCACCCCACCTGTCTGTTTCCTGCCCTCCGTGGTAGGAGCAGGAATGCCTCCTGCGTTTGGCTGTCGGAGAAACGCAAGAAATCATCTCAGAGCAGGCAGCGTGCCTCGCGGACGAGGGTCCCGTGGCCCCGACGGGCGGATTCAACTGGAAACTCAGATGAAGGTGAAGAAAGAGGTGGGAAGGCAGGGGTGGGGGGGGGGGGAAGAAGGGGCGGCCCAGAGGCGGCCTGGGAGTGCCCTGCTTTGGAGTCCACGGCAGAAAGACCGCCGAGGTGAGCCGGAAGTCAGGGCACCTGGGGCCCCGCAGGCCCCGGGCTGGATTTCATGCTCCGCTGTCATGATCTTCAAATTCATGTGATGTTTGAACAAGGTCCCCACATTGTCCACTGCACTGAATTCTGAACATTACGTGGCCGATCCTGAGCCTCAGGCCTTGTCGGCGGTCCCTGTCCAGCTTCCACATCTCCAAAGCAGGGCCATTGGATGGTGGCAGCATTGATGCTGATGGTGACAGCTGTGCGCTTCCGAGGCCCCTGCTGGGCTGTGCTGGGCACTTCCCTGTGCCTGGCACGGTGGTTGGCACTGAATAAGCGTGTGTTGAACAGCCTGGTAAGGTTGGGACTCCACACCCGATGCCCACCCGAGTCAGGAGGGGTCACATCCCAGGGGTTTGGAGCCACCAGACCTGGGTTCAGATCCTCACCCTCCTGCTCGCCAGGCGTGACCGTGGGCAAATCCCTGTGCTTTGCTGTGGTGACGTCCTAGGGAACCGGGCATAATAATGGCACCTCTTTTGTAGGTTGTCAGGGAATTCAGTGAGATAAACCTGCCAGGCGCCATCGCTGCTCTCTCTATGGCCCTCCCGCTCCGAGGGTCTCAGACGCTCCACAGTCATCGTTGTGAACGTGCATGGGTTTATTTGCTGAGCACCTACTATGCGCCATGTACTATGCTAGGCTCTGAGCATAAGGTGGTGAACAAGACAGAGATAGCCTCCTTGGGCCTCGCAACCCGAACAAGAAGTCAGAAAAAAAGCAAGTAAAGGCTTCTGGGTAACACGGTAGCGAGAGAACTGGGTAGAGAGTGGGGGCTCTTTTTTGGGGGGAGAAGGTTATTAATCAGGTGACCGTTTCTTCCAACTCAGGCATGAAACTCTTGATGAGCTAGAGTCAAGGATTTCAACCTCACCGCCCTATTAGGGAGGAGGATGGTTTTCCAGAGATTTCCAGATGATTCTCCCCAACTCCACGCCTGGAGTAGATGCTGAGTCACCCCCACCTCCAGGAGGGAAGAGGACCCCAAGCAGAGCCCCTCTCCCAGGAGCCTGGGACCCCACCCCCGGGGCTGGCGAGCGTGAAGAACAAATAGAAAGGGAAATGAACAAATGATCCCCATAATTTGTTTAAGAAGAGGGGGGATCAGGCACCCAAGAAAAATGATCTCAAGAAGGCAGTGGGTTTCTAATGGATGTGTGGGTAATGAAATAAACCCGCTCAGGCCACGGTGGGCCCTGATCTTCCGCGGCCTAGATTAAAAAATGGAACATCTGTGATGATTTAATTTACATCTTAATAACAAACAGGCCGCGAGAAACCCGCGGATAAATGCCTTTTATTGCCTGCGTATCTTTTGCACTGCAGCTTGAATGAAAACTCTGGTAATTAATTGTTTTAAGCGATTCTATTAAAAAGTGTCTGCAAGTGCTGTGTGCCGAATGTTTATGCGGCCCGGGCTGCCACCGGAATACAGAGGAGCCCGGAGCGCGCCCGCGATGAGGCGCCTTTATTTCTTCACCACATCCACCGCCTTAAAGACACGCGGTCCTTCCTTCATTATTTATTTTTTTCCCAAAGAGAGAGATGCAAAGCCTGCTCATTTTTCCTTCCTTTTTTTTTTTTTTTTTTGGTCCAAATCTTGATTGTCAGGCTTGGAATAAACAAAGGGATGGCCCCCTCCCTACCCACAACGTATCTGATAGTCTCCTCCCATCAAAGCGGGGAACGGTGGCCACGGAACTTCCTCAGATTCCCAATCCGGGAAATGGGGGCGTTGCTAGGTGGAGGCTGAGTTGTGAAGTCCGGGCCTCTCTTAAAAATCGTTCCCAAATGCAAGCTGAGCAGCCGGATAGGCCAGGCAGGGCACCAGCCTGGGCGGGGAAAGCAGCGGGCATGCTGGATGGCGTCTGCCATTTGTGGGCTCCCACGGGGGGACTGGGAGCAGGCCATACACGTGCAATAAATGCACCCCCTTCCACAGCTAGAGTCCCAGCCCCGGCCGCACAGGACACTCCCCCGAGGAGCTTTCAAAGCAAACCCAGGCCCCCACCCAACCCTCAGAGGTCCTCCATTCGTGAGCCTGGGGCGGAGTCCAGGCATCCGTGTTATGGAAAGCCCCCCGGGGGTCCTCCCAGCAGCCAGGGCAGAGAATCATGGCTTGGGATGCAGGCCTCGGATTCCCGGACACTTCTGACGCAGCTCGTGGGTGCTCTTCAGTGGGGTGGCCTGGGGGTGCCCCAATGAGCAAATGACATTTGAGCAAGAACCAGAGGAGCCGAGGGAGGTGTTGAGGCAGATGTTGAGAGGAAGGATGGTTCTGGCTGGGGAAACAGCCAGTGCAAAGGCCCTGGGGCAGGAGCATGCCTAGCTTGTCAAGTGGAGCTGGAGCAGCGCGAGGAGGGGGGAATGGAAGGTACAAGGACAGAGGGGGTGCAGGGCCACCGCCTGGACTTTGGCTGACCTCCTGTGCGTTTTGAAACCCTTGGACCAGAAATGGTGCTCCCACCTACCCTTTTCTCACCCTCCAGGTATCAGGGCAGCACCGCCCACGCTGAGCTTCCCTTTCCTCACCTTCAGGAGCAGCCCCAGTGTCCCACCCCTGCAGGATGCTCTCCTCATTCCTGGTTTACAGAGGAGCAAAGCGAGCCTTACCCAGGTGGCGTCTCTTGCCCACAGCCTCCCACACGGGACCCGGGACGGGGCGGGGAAAGGGGGGCAGGCTCCATTGCAGGGCCAGCTCCCCGGGGAGACCGAGGCGGCATGGTGAGGAGCAGCCGATTCAACTTCTCTCTCTTACCTACATCTCCCGGGGACATCCAAATGCATTTCAGGAAAAATTAAAGTGCTGTAGCGCTTTACTCAGTGGGGAGTAAACGTACGTGACTCATTATCCCCAGAGGTGGTGCGGGCAGAAAGTACGCCCTGGTTCACGTGGGGCTGCGATTAAAAGCAGCACAATGGATTGGAGAGAGCTGTGTGTGTGTGTGTGTGTGTGTGTGTGTGTGTGTGTGTGGCTAGAAAGAGGCGAGGTCACGGAGGGCAGGGGCCACTCCACTCCTAACCCCTGGGAGAGCGTTCTGGAGGCCGCTCAGAGGAGGGGCTGTGGGACTTCAGGGACCCACAGGCCGGGGTTGAGGCCTCCGCTGCAATGGGGTCCGCCGTCTGGGCAGAGCTCCCCACCTCTCTGACCGCAGGCTCCTCTTCTGTGAAACGGGGAAAGCCGTAAGCCTCGCCCTTTGGAGATGAGATGAGGGGCTGCGTGTCACCCATTGGCACGGGGCTGCTTAGCCCTGCACGTGTTTGCTCCATATCCGTCTCCCCGTCGGCAGTCGGGTGTGTCTGAGGCCCCGTCTCCCCCAGTTGGTGCCTGGCACGTAGGAGACACACAGAGTGCGTTGGGCCACCAGCTTCTTGCCTGGCTAAGGGTGACCTCGCACACCCGCCAGCATTTTGGTCAGTCCTCACAGCACCCCCGAGAAGGGATGCTCATTCTTAGCATCCACGTTGCGCAGATGAGGAAACTGAGGCGCAGAGAGGCGAGGAAGCATGCCCCAGCCACACAGCTCAGACGTGGGAGAGCCGGGGTTCCAGCACGGGTCTGCCTGGGCCCCGGGCTGTAGCTTTGAGTCACGATTCCAGAGCGCTCTCCCCAGAGGCCTGCTCTGAGGACAGTGCCCTCTCTGACCTCCGACAATAATTCTAAATCCCAGGACACCGCGGGACCCAAGGCCTGGCCATCGGACTGTGGCCTGTGAGCCGGGCATTTCAAAACTCAGCCTTGCCATCCCCCTCCCTTAGTGACGGCACTGGCTGGGCACCGTGCCCCTCCGCAGCCCCACCACCTGGCCAGCGCGGTCCGCGTCGCCGTCCATCTGCAGCTGGTTGAACTGACTAAGAATCCCCCGCCTGAAATACCCCAGGTCTAGCAGCCTGGTGATGTGTTCCCCTTCCCCCGCTTTGCTGTCAAATGTTACCCACCGATGGATTTCTTTCCAGCCAAATCACCTTTTCCCGTTTCCCGGCAGAGGGTGACAGTTTGCAAGGCCTGTAATTCTTCTCTCCCGAGTCAAGATTTGCTCCAGAGAAATGCTTTTCCCCATGTCACATGAAGATTGCAGGAGAGAGACAAGGAGAAAGAAAAGAAAAAGAGCCCTGGCCGGTTTGGCTCAGTGGACAGAGCGTCAGCCGGTGGACTGAAGGTCCCGGGTTCAATTCCCAGTCAGGGCACATGCTCAGGTTGCAGGCTCCATCCCCAGAATGGGGGCGTGCAGGAGGCAGTCAATCACTGACTCTCTCATCATTGATGCTTCTGTCTTCCTCTCCCTTCCTCTCTGAAATCAATTGAAAACATATTACAGCCCTAGCAGGTTTGGCTCAGTGGATAGAGCGTTGGCCTGCATTGGCCTGCAGACTGAAAGGTCCCAGGTTTGATTCCGGTCAAGGGCATGTACCTGGGTTGCGGGCACATCCCCAGTAGGGGTTGTGCAGGAGGCAGCGGATCAATGTTTCTCTCTCATCGATGTTTCTAACTCTCTATCCCTCTCCCTTTCTCTCTGTAAAAAATCACTAAAATATATTTTTAAAAAAACATATTACAAAGAAAAAAGATTTGGAGTGTGTGTATGTGTGCACATGTAAGTGTGTGCACAGGCATGTGTGTGTGCATGAGTGTGAGTGTGTTTCCTGCCGTCCGTCCATATTCCCAGGAGCTTTGTTTGCACTAGCTGCTACAGTTAAAGTCCCACATTGCAGCAGGTATAAATCAAAATTCCTTTACATTTCACCAGAAAGCTGTACATATGACTGTCTTTACTCAGCAGGCACCCATAAAAGATATGTGGTCGCCTTTGGCGGGAGAGGCAGAAAGAAGCAATTTGGGATCTTCAAAGATAAAAGACAATAAAAGTAATTAAGATAATTAACCACCCCGAAGAGAGAAGGATTTACTGCGGTACATTTTGGATTTTGTTTCGCGTGGCCATATCGCAGCTGCCACTCTGTTTAATATACAGCACGCCGAGTCTCTCGCTGTCAGAAGGCATCTATGATAGAAGATTTTTAAGAGAAAAGGAGGGCGGGGAGAAGGATGGGGGGGCTGCAATGACAGTTTTTAAAAATCTGGTAAATGGAGGTAGGAGCCAGGTGCCCGGGTGCCCTTGGCATCCCGCGGGTTGGGATGCTGCCGTCGTAGTCTCTCTGCAGCCCTGCAGGGGTCCCATCCGCCGCCCCCCGGCGGGCTGTCCCTCTCCCTGGCCCCCGCGTCACCAACCGGAATCAGCCTGTATGCTCTCCTTCCTGGACCGTCTGGCTGCCACCGTGCGCCGCCAGCGGCACAGATGTCGCTCTGGAATCCCAATGTGACTGTGTCCCTCTCCTGGGTGCTCCATCCGGGCTCCGTCCAGGGCCCTCGGGATTACATCCTAGTCTGCCATTCAAGGTTCTCCAAGACTGGGAGCCTGTCTCAGCCCCGGGCCCCTCACCCTTCTTGCAATGCGGACACTGAGCGGTGTCAGGTCTTCTAAGGCAGTGGTCAGCAAACCGCGGCTCGCGAGCCACATGCGGCTCTTTGGCCCCTTGAGTGTGGGTCTTCCACAAAATACCATGTGTGCACATACAGTGCGATGGAAACTTCATGGCCGATGCGCAGAAGGTTGGTTTTCGGCCTGGGCGAGTCTATTTTGAAGGAGTGGCATTAGAACACTCCAGAGGCCAAAGAGCCGCATGTGGCTCGCGAGCCGCGGTTTGCCGGCCACTGTTCTAAGGGATGTGATGTTTCTCTCCTCTGGACCCTTTCACCCCACGAGCCGTCTGCCAAACTATCTTCATCTGTCAGCTCCAGTGTGATTGGCACCTGGAAAATGCCCCTGAAAGACACCCCCCCCCCAGGACGCCCATGGGCACCCCTACACTCCTGTGCTCTCTGGTCATCCAGGTGGAATCATTCTTAACCCATTTGAGCATAATTTTCCGTTCATTTGTCCCCACGTTTAATGGAACAACCGCTTCTCAGCCCCTGTGGGGTGCCAGTCACTGCACTGGTGGTTATAAATTAAACGGTGCCTTCCTTCGTCCAACACTTATTTCCTGGGCACCTAGTATGTTCCAGGTTCTGACAAAGATGTAGCAGTGAAATGAAGAGACAAACATCTGCCCTCCTGAAGCTGAAATTCTAGGAAAGGGAGGGGGGGAGGGTGACAGATGACAATCCAGGAACAAGTGAATAAGAGAAACAGTCATGAGGGCTAAGAAGACGAAGAAAGCAGAGACGAAATAAAGAGATCAGAGTCGAGCAGTGACCGGAGAGAGAGGAGGGAAGGAGCGGAGCAGGCAGAGGACCCGGGTGCAAGGGCCGGGAGGCGGGACTGGGTCTAGAGTGTGGAGGACAGCAAGGGGACCCCGCTGCGGGCTGGCGCAGGTCGGGGAGGGTGGGTAGCAGGAGGTCCCCGTAAGCTATCCAGGGACTCTGGCTTCTCGCTGGGGAGGAGCCACCGGGGGGTTAGGACAAGGGGTGACACAAACTGCCTCATTTTCAATGACTTATCCTGGATGTTGTGTGTGTGTGTGTGTGTGTGTGTGCGTGTGTGTGTGTGTAGGGAGGGGTAGATTCGAGTGGGGAGGGGAGAAGGTGAGAAACCAGGAGGAGGCTGTCATGGACAGAGGTGACAGTGACTTGTATGGGACATTGATTGTGCTGAGCACAGAGCGTGTGCCTGAGTACATGCATGTGCACACACTTACACACTCACACACATGAACACAGACACACAAGTAGGCCTGTACAGTTTGGAAATAGCTCTTTATTGAATGAATGAATGAATGAATGAATGAATGAATAGATGGATGGATGGATGGATGGATGGATGGATAGATGCGTATAAATGGGGCTAGGAAAAGAGAGAGGCTTGTGGGCAAATAGGTATCATGGGGT
Source organism: Corynorhinus townsendii (assembly GCA_026230045.1). Taxonomy (NCBI): domain Eukaryota; kingdom Metazoa; phylum Chordata; class Mammalia; order Chiroptera; family Vespertilionidae; genus Corynorhinus; species Corynorhinus townsendii. The sequence goes on from JAPDVU010000014.1 coordinate 24,382,993, forward strand.
AGCCCTAAACCATAGGCACAATGGAAGCACAGCGTATGAAAGAGCTGGAGGAACCTGCTGGAAGAATCGAGAAGGCTCCCAGAGGAGACACTGCCCCCCCTGGCCCAGACACACCCCATGCCAGGTGCCCCTCTGGCCATTTACCTCCAAGTCCCTCCTCTCTGAGACCCCCCCAACTGCCCTTCCGCCTGCATCCCCACGGAGGCGCCTACCCACGGAGCCGGCCAGCCCCATGTAAATCTAGACCCAAATGAGGCGGGCGCCTCAGCTCTCGCAATAATTAGACTTCAAGTGGCCCCCATAACTCAGCAGCTAATTACCTTGCCAGCTCCGCCAGCGCGGCCCTCCGAGGCAGCCGGCCCATTTCCCTGGCAGACCGGCTCATAAAAATCCCCGAAAGCACATGGATTTACTGTATTTATTTATTGGGATTTGGAGAAATGGACCTGGTCCCCAAGGGCCTCAGGATGTGGGGGGACATAATTTTGAAATGCAGATCATTCAAGGAAGGGAGAAGGATAGGACTGGAGCAGGGAGCAGGGGAGATGCCACTGGTCATTCGTTTCTGGATGGAATGCGATGGAAGCCACGTGACGATGGCCCAAATGGAGGGTGGGCGAGGCCCCGGGTTCCCTGTTCCATCTCCCCAGCAGGCTGATCCCGCCAAGGGCTTTTGCACTTGCTGTTCCTTCTGTCTGGCCCTCTGTTCCCTACACGCCTTGGCAAGATGGTTCTTCTTCATGCTTCGTTTTCAGCAGTTCGAGACCATATCTAGGTCTCAGAGTGGAATTAGGAGACCTGCCCCCCCCCCCCCCCCAAGCCCTGGCTTAGGATCCTGGACTCTGCTCCTGCCCTTAACCTCCCAGAGACAGGCTCCTGGTCTGTAGAACAGGGAGGGTAATACCAGCCCGAGATACTAAGGATGGGAGAAATCATGTAAAGCACCTCCCAGCCCTGGCACACAGGAAGTACTCAACAAGGACTAAGAGAAAGTACCTACTGGGCATATTTCACATTCTGGGCCCTGTGGTGGCCCTTTACTGGGGCCACCTCATGTCCTCCTTCCACCAATGTGAGACAGGTGCCATCCCGCCTTCAAATTTACAGAAAACAGGCACAGAGGCCTTCGTCACTTGACTGAGGGCATCCAGCCAGCCAATGGCTGAGGCAGACTGTGAACCCAATTCTGTCTGAGGTCAGAATTTGAGTTCTATGTCCTTCTATCTGGAATGTGGTTTCTTCGCCTATAAAATGGTCATCTGGCAAACCATTGGGGTGAGCTGGGCAGAGTTGGGGTAGGGATATATGTGAATGAATAGAAGGTTGGACAGAAGAAGAAATGGGTGAGTGGTCAGATGAGTGAATGGATGGATGGATGGATGGATGGATGGATGATAGACAGATGGATGGAGGTGCTATTGGCAAATGTGGAGTTCTTGGGGTGCTATAAGGAAAAGAATTTCCCAAGGCCCCCACAGGAGGATGGAGTTCTGTGGAAAGCTTTATTGATAATGTAAAATTAAGGGGGTTCCCTTCAAGGTCCCCTGTCTGTCTGGCTCGCCATGGAAGAAGTCCAGTCTTGTCTAGAGCAGGACCAGAATGGAGGCCGCCGGCCCTAGTTTCTGCCCCACATTAAAATCCAGTCCAGTCCGGCCTCTGGCTAGCTTAGTCCATTGCATGCAGCCACCTAAGATCACATGGCTACAGAGAGAGAACAGGCAAGCGTGTGAGTGATGCGGATCCCGGTCACGGAGCAAGGGAGGGCAGGAGCAGGAGCAAACAAGAGCAAGGGGACTCTATCTGGGGATTTTAACTTTCCAATATTTCACTCACTTGCCGTGGCTCCATCCTCCTAGTCTACGATCTTTTTCCCAGTCAAGTCCCTTCCCTTCATCACCATGGCTTCACTGAGCATGTGCCCGTCTCCCCCTTGGTTCACCCCTTCCCCCCAGTGCTCTGCAGGGAATGGAACCGATGGCTCCCCGTGGAGCATGAGGCTGTGGCTTCCTGGGGAAGTTGCTCAGATGACCAGGCTTCTAATGTCTGGCTTCCCCTTTGTTCTCTTCCTACTGTTAAACTAGCTAATGATGATGACGACAGATGGATGGATGGTGGATGGATGCATGCATGGATGGATGGATGGATGCTGAATGCATGGGTGCATGCATGGATATAGGGATGGTTGGCTGGCTGGATGGATAGATGGATGGGAAGGTGCATTGGTGAGTAGATACACGTGTAGACAGTTGACTTGTATGTGGAGGAGTGGGAGGATGGCCAGTTGAGTGAGTAGGAGGGTGGCTAGCTGGGTGAGTAGATGGCTGGGTGGAAGGAAGGAAGGGTAGATGAACTTGAAATACTCCCCGCATGTGGCCAATGCTGTTTGCTCCCCGAAAGGCCATTCCTATCTCTGAAATGACTACAGTTTCTCTCCATCCCTACAGGCACGTTACACAGCCTCAGGTTCTCAGGACGCCAGGGCTCCCACCCATGCACGCCTCTTTGCTCTCTCTAGGTCTCTGTCTCTGTCTCTGTCTCTGTTTCTCTGTCTCTCTCTGTCTCTCTCTGTTTCTCTCTCTCTCTCTCTCTCTCTCTCTCTCACACACACACACACACACACACACACACACACACACACAGCAGCACAAAGCCTCCTCCACAAATGCTCTGGGAACAAAGAGACCCAGGAGGTGGTCCCTGGGGCTTCTCACATTAGCATATCAATGTGGGCCCCAGAGCAGAGGGACTTGGAGACTTGGATTTTGCAAAGCAAATTATTCATTCCATCCTGGGACCTCCCCCCAAAACAGCCTAAAAAGGGAGAAATTATCTTCTCTTTTCCCTGCTTTGTGTCAAAAAGATGTCTGCCCTGAGAGCCTCTTGCTGTTTTTCAAAGATCTTCTCCTTCGGGAGGGGAGGGGAGCTGGGTGGCCGCCCTTCGTCACTCCAGGCCCAAGTATCTGGATGTCCCTGACCCGGGTGACCACACTGCAATTTTCTCTGGAGGCAGAGAGACCTGAAAGCAACACTGTGACTCTGGACTCCACACGCATCTCCCTGGGCCTTGGTTTCTGCCCTGGACTCTGGGGCTAAGGAGGTCTTAGCAGGGGCTGTTCACTCAACAGTATTTGCTGAGCACCTACTGGGTGCTGTGCATAGAGGCTCCACAGGGGGGAATCACAGAAGAATCCAGCAGAGGCTGCTGTGAGGACTAAAGGGAATGGCCCAGGCCAATCAGTCAATCTCAGCGAGTGATTCTTTACAATCAAGATGTGGATACCATATCCCTCCCGCCGTGGGGTGGGAGTACCAGGACCCCAGGCTGAGCCAGGCTCCTGTGGGTGCTTCTCCCTGAAATCTCTGTAGTTTGGGGGGTGCAGTGAGACCTGGTGGAAAGGGCTCCAGGACCGCCCTGGGTCTTAGTTCCCCCCTTTCTTCTCACTTGCTGTGTGACCTTGGGCAAGTCACTTGCTCTCTCTGGGCCACAATTTCCCCACCTATAAATATCTAGATTGGCTTTGCCAGTCGTTCCCCACCTTTACAAATAGACTCCATTCTTCCTTTTGTTTTTGCTTAAGAAAAATGATTAGAATAAACATTGATATGCATGGTCTCATACAAGCACCACCGACCCTGAGCGGTAGCACTCTCAGCATCCAATTTTTCAGACCACAGAACTAGGAGGCCCAGGAGGTGAAGTCCATGGTTCATAGGCAGTGTCCACACTCGTACCCTGTCTGCCTGCCACCAGGCCTGTACCCCTAACTTACTCCCCTTGTTGTATGTTTGCCGCAATAACTTGACTACCCTAGAATGCGATTTTGGAAACTTGCTTCTTTCTATATTGCTTAACACAGTATGAGTATCATCCCATGTCATTCATGATTCTATGCCTTCACACATCAATAGCAGCATTGGGTCTCTATGTGGCATGGGGGGGGGGGGAGGAGGGGCACAGCTAGCCCCCCTCCATGGGCTTTTAGGCTGACCCTGGATCAAAATCATTTTAAGGCCAAAATATGGTGCATTTCCTGGGGGTGGGGTTGGGGGGGGTGGGATGGGGAAGGGTTATCTTTTTAGAGCCTGTGTTTAGAGAGTCACATATGACACGAGCGAGTAGGTATTTACCAAGTGGTGACAAGAACACGTGTTCTGTGCATTCTGGTGGCACATGCTGCCATCCTTGGAATGATGGGCGGATTTGGGGGTGAAAGACACAGGGTGAGTCCATGGAGGAAGACGGGAAGCAAAGCATCCTGGTTCTCTTCTTCCTCCAACTCACTTTTCCCCACCCCTACTCCCGGCCCAGCAACCCCCCACACCCCCCAGCCCACTGACAGCCCAGCTTGCAGGGGCATCTGATCTCCCGGAGCCCGCATCAGCCAGCCAGCAGTGACAGCCCCTTCCAATGACTCTGGGATATTCACCCCTAAGTCCCATGGGACAGAGGCGGGAGTAAAGAAAAGCCTCCCCTGTCCTCAGAGCAGGCTTCTGGTGCTCACACTGCCATTATTTCACTCACTGGATGACCTTCAGCAAGCCACTATACACTCTTTAGGCCTCAGTCAGTCTTTTCATCTGTGAAATGGGTACAACATCAATGTTCAATAACTACTTTCCCTGCCACCTTGGGGCTAAAACAACGTAGCTTCTCAAAGCCTCGGTTTATTCGCCTATAAAATGGATCCATAATGATAACAAACCTCACCGAGCTGCTTTGAGTCTTCAATGCAGTGAAAGGAGAATAAGTCGGCAAGCTTTTTCAGTAAAGGGCCAGCTATTAAATATCTTCAGCCTTGCAGGCCAGGTGGCCTCCGTTGCAACTACTCAGCTCTACCCTGGTAGCACCCAAGCAGCCTTAGACAAAATATAAATGAATGAGCGTGGCTGTGTGCCAATAAAACTTTATTTAGGGTCACAAATGTGCATTTCATGTGATTTTCAGATGTCACAGAATAGCATGCTTTTCTTTACTTCTTTTCAATGACTTACACATGTAGAAATTCTTTTTAGCTCACGATCCTACACAGACAGACACACGTTTGCGCCCTCTGACACACACAAGTTGCATGGTACCTGGCACACAGGCCCTCAGTAAATGTCCATCCTCTCCGTTTCCACTTAAAGCTCGACAAAGAACTCTTGAGTCCTTTGTCCAATGTTAGGTCCACATCCATGCGACCCAGAAGAGCTGGCTGCTGGCTTTCTGAATAGAAATCTTCTAAGATGAGATATTTGCATTCATCTCCCAAAATCACGCTTCCATATATGGCCAGTCTATCAGAACGTGGTTTCACAATGAAATAAAAATACCAAACTTATTCAAGCGAACACACATCCATGCTTATTTTACCATCTTTACCTTCCTCAGTGTTCACAACACCCTATCAAGTAACTGTTACTATTCTCGCCCATTTTTCAGATGGGGAAAGTGAGGCCAGAACCGTGGAGTCACTCAGCCATGGCTTGTACTGCTGGGCCTGACTGAGCAGAGCCAGGATTTGAACCCAGGCTGCCCGTGGTACCAAGCAAGGTCTTTCCACCTCTGCCAGGGTGGAGGTCCCAGTGCCCAAGGCCATCAGCTTCCGTCTTCCAACATGCCCGCAGACAGACCCCACCTCCCTGCTCCCCACCATTACACCCAGCCCCGTGATTCAGTGAAGCTGAGCTCTTTCCCCGGCAAGAACATTATTCTCCCAGAAAATCGAGGTTCTGCTGTTGAGGGGGTTTGGGGGAGGTGGCAGGCAAGAAATCAGCACACAAGCAATTAAAACAAATAAGATTTTTAAAAATATATATTGCTTCTTCAGCACACGCGGGCTGCAGATGGAGGCGGAGGGTTGCGCAGATGCTGGGTGCTGTTCTGTCACAGGGACGCGGGGACAAATTCCGCTAATTGAACCCCCATGTAGTGCAGCGAGTGGGGGGAGCTCGGGAGTTATCCATCTCCCTGGCAGGCTCATTCCGGGAGGCGAGCGAGGGAGGCCGTACAAGACTAATATCTCCGCCACAGCAGCATGGCGAGCAGGACACCCTCGTTTATTTTTCGGGATTTTTTTTTAAAATAGGACTGACGTGGCAGTTTTCCCCCTGATTTTTCAAAGCTATAGTTATTTACTGCTCTTTGTGCGTCTGCAGAAAAAAAAAAGTGAATCCAAGTCTTGGCTTCTTCAAAAGCCGATGGTAGAGGAAGATCAGAAAATGGAATTATTGCATGGTCTTTAAAAAAAATCAAAGTCCGTATTTTATATTCATCTACGATTAAAGCAGATTCTAACTGCACAGAAGGGCATACAATTGAAAGGTTAACTGCTCTTCTTAAAAATATTTCTCCATCTGACAAATATTTTTGAGCACCTACTATGTGCAATATTTTTGCACCTACTATGTGCTGGACTCTGAGGTTATAGATGTGAATGACCAGCAAAGTCCCTGACCTAGTTCCTATCTCCAGAGATAATTAATGCTTAATGTTTATTGTTATTGCATTATCTTTCCAGAAATTGTTAATTCTGCATTATATATATATTTAGAGAGAAACTTATATACATATATGCTTATCATTCCTACCCATTATATATATATATGTCTTACATACACAATTATCCTTTTAAAATTAATTAGATCATACCAGGCACTAAATTTTTTAAAATTTAACAATATATGTGGGACATTTTCCATTTTAACAAATAAAAATCTGCCTTGTCTTGTTCTAAATACTTGTGTGATCCTCCAGAGCTTGCCTGTAACAATGCAATTAATCCCCTATTGACGGACACGTTGATTGCTTCCAGCTTTAGGCATTGCAACCAATGCTTCTGTGAACATCCCTGAGCAAAAGTCCTGTTTCCATAAATGTGGAAGGAACTCAGAGAGGACCCCCATGGCCGTCACCCATGTGGCCGACCTCATAGGTCTGGTTCTCCCCCAGGGCGCACAGTGGGACTGCACGTCCTTGCCCACTAAAAGGTGGGTGTGGCTACTGGACTGGCATCAGTGTCATCTGTCATGTCCTCTGTACATGGAAGCTGCAGGACTGCTATCCTCCTCTCTTTGTTCCTTCTGCCTCAGTGACCAGCCATGCTCCGGAGAGGGACTCCTCCACCCACCAAAGTTCTAAGCTACAGGTAGAAAGGTACAGCAGACCCCCCCTCCCCGCCCTCTTTCCGCCCCCCCCCCCCCGCCCCCAGCCAGCCTGCAATGAACATGTAGGGTAAGCCTGAAACAAAACCGGTTGTTTCGCACCGTTGAGATTGTGGGATTATTTGTTACTGCATCAAAACCCAGTGTATCCTGACGGATACAAACTTCTACAGTTCTTCCATGTTATAGACAGGGAAGGGAAGGCTGCATTTACTTCCTCTGATGGCTCAGTTTCAATCTCTTGATGGCTCTCACCACCCGAAGAGGAGAACTCAGACTACTTAGCATATTGTGAATAGGTTTTGGTTACTTTATGAGAGACACCAACCATTTCAGTATTATTTCCACCAAGATCAAGAGCATGGACTCTATCTTATTCATCCCTCCCCAGGGTCCCATATAGCACCCAGCACATGGTGGGTGTGAGGTAAATGATTTATGAATGAATGAATTAATGAATGAATAGATGAATGAATGAATGATCGTGACCTTCCAGCCCTGTCCATTGTGGCACCGGCCTTTCATAGTCCTTCCTGTATCTCATCACTGAACATCTAATACATGACATGAGGCTTCCCTGCTCGGCCTCAGATATAAGTGGCCAGGGGAACGATGTTAAGACAGAAGGGTCCAGGATGCCAACGTGATTCCTTTAAAGAAATCAGGAAGGTCTGCAGTAAGGCAGTTTGGCAGCTCCCCAAAAAGTTAAAGGGGGAATGACCATATGACCCGGCAATTCCACTCCTAGATATATAACCAAGAGAATTGAAAACAGGCGTTCAAACACATCCTGGTCCCCCCACATTCATAGCGGGGTGATGCACAATGGCCAAAAAGGTGGAAACAGCCCAAATGTCCATCAGCGGGGGATGGATAAACAAAATGGGGCCCATCCACCCAGTGGAATATTAACCAGCCATAAAAAAAGCATGAACTACGGATCCCTGCTCCAATGCGGGCGAGCCTTGAAAACAACATGCTAGGGGAATGAAAGAAGACAGACACGAAAGGTCACGTGTCTTCTGCTTTCATTCATAGGAAAGGTGCTAAACAGGGAAATCCAAATACACAGAATGTAGATTGGCGGACGCCAGGGGTGGGGTGACGGGAAAGTGCCTGCTCATGGGTCATCCGGAGTGACGGGGATGCTTTGGAAGGAGAGGGAGGTGATGGCTGCACAACATTGTGGATGCACTAAAAGCCACTCCTGTGTTTGCTTTAAAACGGATAATTCCATTTCGTGTGAATTTCGCCTCAATTTCATTTATTATTATTATTTTTTAAAGCAAAATCAGCAAGTAAGGCAGCCAGCACATGCCTCCCAGGCTCCCTTCCTGAATGCAGCGGGGCAGACATCCTGAGCGGTCGTGTCCAGACACTAAGCAGCCTGTTGTCCCCGAGGGTAACACCACTGAGGGGACAGGAATGAAATGCAGGGTGTCAGTGGGGTGCCAATACTAGAGAGAGACAGAAGAGGGAGAGACAGGGACACAGGGGCAGAGACACAGAGACAGACACCTGAAGGGAGGGCGAGAGAAACAAAGAGAAAGAGAGAGAAAGACAGGAAGGAAGAAAGAAGGGAGAGGGGCGAGGAGGGAGGGAGAGGAAGGAGGGGTCTTGGATGAAGTAAGCAAGCCAGGAGGACCAGGAGCCCTGATTACTCCCTGCTGGGCAACATGTGAATAAGGAGCCGAGAAAAAATAAGCAGAAAATCAGTTATTTTTCTGCCGGTGACAAATCCACTCTACAAGCCAGATGGAGGCTCTGCCACAGGCCTGTGTGTGGGGGCCTGGGGGGTGGGGGGAAGGCCACCCCTCCAGCCCCCCCCCCTTCCCCCTACTGGGGCGAAGACACATTCCGAAGGGCCTTTCTGGAATGATGGGAGGGTGGGCCACCTATGCTGTGTGGGCCTGGGCAGAAGCGCTTCCCCTGTGAGCCTCTTCTGCCTCTTCTGCCTCTTCTGTATTAGAGCAAATCGTGTTTGCCGAAAATGACCACAGCAGCATTTTCAGAAACTTGCCCCACAGGAAGGGCAGGCCAACCCTTTTCCCTTAGAAAGCGGGCGGGCCTTTGCAACTGCATGGACTTGAATGAACGCATGGCTTCTGAGACAAGGTCATGGAAGGTTATAGGGCTTCCGCTTGGTGCTCCTGGAACCGGGCCGCCATATTGTGAGGAAGCCCAAGCCATGCAGAGCGGCCTCGGCGGTATGCAAGCGTGTCACCCAACAGCCCCAGCTAAAGTCTCAGTGCACGGCCCCCATCCTGACATCAACCACAGGCGTATGAGGGAACAAGCCTTCGGAAGTGTCCCACTGCGGCCTTTGAGCTGTCCCTGCTGATCCCTGCCCCGCTCACAGATGTATGAACAAAGTCAGGATCATCGTTTTAAGCCTCTACATTTTGGGGTGGTCTGTGACGTGGCAATGGATAACTGGAAGTGATGCCTGACTCACTGGCATCACTCCTAACATGTTTACTGCCGACAGAATGGGAGAGATGATTTATAAATAATATCCTCAAAAGGAACCCACTTTCCTGCACAGCCCCTGCCATTGGATCAAGAAAGTTTAGTAAGACCCAAGCCTTGGAGTCTGAGGGACCCCCAGTCTGCCCAGGAGATGGACATAACTACCTAAGCCAACCTACCCCCCAAAGATTCTGATGCAAAGGTCCCAGGCCTGGGTTTTTCCTTAAAGCTCCTGGAGATTTTCGCAGAGTCTGAGAGCCCCTGATATAAACTTCACTGCCCACTGGAACCTGGGGATGTGGAAGGGTTCCTGGGTTCAAGGACTTCCATAGGCCTCCTGTCAGTTCCTCCATGGGACAAGCTTGTTGCTACCTCAGGACCTTTGCACAAGCTGTTCCCCTCGGCCTCTTTGCTTTGCAGGCTCCCTATCTTTCCTTGGTCTTCAGCTTAAATACCACCTCCTCCAGGCTGCCTTTTCCTGATTGCTTTGCCTTTCTTCCTCTTCCCTTTTACTAACCCCTATTCTTTTCCTTTAGATCTCTTATAACATTTTTCCATTTTGCATTCATTGGTGTGCTTTTTGCTTACTATGTGTTATAGGCCTTCCTCCCCCTGCCATATACATACCACCACCACCACCACTAAACTGTGAACCTACCTGAGCTGCAACTGTATCTGTGTCTTTTACTCTTTTACTCTTGGTCCTAGTGCTGACCAAAGTTCCTAGCACATAGTAGGTGCTCAACAAACATATGGTGAATAAAAATAATCACAAAAATTAGTTCTTCTCTCTGAGCCTCACTTTGCTGGGAGGATTAAACAAGTTAATTTTTATAAAAGGCTTAGAGAATTCTATGTCGTGTGAAATAAATGTGCTGGCGCACACATCAAAGGCTTAGCACAAGGCCTGTCCTGGAATAAACTCTCATTGTTAGTGAACAATGACTATTATTATCATCGCCATCTTTGTTGTTGTTTACCCTGTATACAACACAGAGTAGGAGCCTAATAACATTGTGAACTATCAAGGTCATGTAACCTTGGACCCACCACAGGGATGGAGGATACAGCCACTAGAGGAAACCTCTGTGCTGGTCTGATGTGGGAGGAAAGCATGGCACAGAGAGGGGAATGCACTGGCCCAAGATCACCCAGCAAGTCTGAGGCAGCTCCAGGACCACAACCCAGAATCCGAGACTCTCCCATCCTCTCCAGCCTTGGGCAGGCAGTTTCTCTGTCGTGTAATGGTCCTGGGGGCCCTGGCAAGGTCACAGAGGTCAGGCCCACCCAGGCCCCCAGCCCCAGACCCCAAGCCTGCCCCGTGGTGACCTGTGTGGCCACTTGGTGGCACTGTGGAGTCGCCACTAAGTGGTAGCCACTCCTGGAGCCCCTGTCCAATACAGCTCAAGGAAGCGACCTCAGAGGAGACAGAATTAAGGCTGAATTTCGGATCTCTGTGCTGATATGCTTCCAGATGAGAAAACTCAGGCCCAGAGAGGGGCAGGCACACCTTGCCAAAGTCACACAACTAGTGTCAAAAGGAAGAAAAAATTAGGCCTTTTATAGAACACCTACTATGTGCCACATATGCAACCATCTCATCCAGTTCTTCCAAACACCCAATGACAGGAGAAATGTTCTCCCCATTTTCCAGGTGAGGACACTGAGGCACAGAGAGCTTAAGTAGAAATAAAGCAGCGATGGTCATACTAACATTAGCAGACAGTGCATCAGGCCAGTCCCACAACAAGCCCATTTTACAGAGATGGAAACTGAGGCCCGGAGAGAGGAAGCCACCTGCAGAGGTCACACAGCTAGGCAGTGTCTGCTGCCATGAGAGGACTTGACTTATTTGTGCCTTCTCTCCCCAGTATGCCAGCCTCAGGCAACCCCAGGCCAGCATGGCCAGATCCGGGCCAGACCTCGGCTCCCAGTGACCCACTCCCTTCCCCAAACCTACAACTGCCTGGACAGGGCCGCAGGCAGGGGTCTGGGTGTCCGCTGGATGCCGTGGTGGAGTGGCCCCTGCACCTCTCCATGTAACTCAGTAGTCCCTGGTCTAGACATGAGCAAGGGGATGCTGATGTGTATCCTGGAATGGTCTCCAGGATGCCCTGGAGGAAGCAGATGCAGGGGAGAGGCAAGGAGGAGACTGGGGAGAGTCACTACAGAGAAAAAAAATAACAAACAGAAAGATAATGAAGTAGAGAGCAGAGAGACAGTGACAGAGAGACAACAAGAAAGGCAGAAAGAAACAGAAAAACAAATGAAAGCAAAACAGAGAGGGATCAGCAGAGTCCAAAAGACAGGGGCAAGGAAAGCTGCCAATCAAGAGACAGACAGACAGACAAAGAGAGACAGGAAACCTCAGGGACAGACAGAGACAAAGGGAGGAGGAGTCAGAGAGACAGAGAGGGAGAGAAATGGAGACCCAGAGTGAGATAGGCACCCAGAGGACACCAGAGCAAGTGCTCAGCGGGGAAGGACCGGGAGGTCAGGCAGAGAGAAGCCACAGAAAAGGCAGGACTGGAAGAGGCTGAGCAAAGAAAGAAAAAAGAAAAAGGAAGAAAAAGATCAGGGGGAAGCAAAGAAGAAGGTGAGATTATAGAAAGAGCAGAGGCAGAGAGAACTGGAGTGGAAAAGGCGGGGGTGGGAAGGAGGGGGAGATGAGACAGTCAGAAGGTGGAGGCCAGGCCAGGGCAGGGTAGCAGTGAGGTCAGGGGTCTCCCACTCTGGAGATCCTACCTGGTCCCTGGACACGGGGCAGCCAGGGCCCTCCACTTACCACCTGCCCCACCCCCCTGGAGCCCTCCCCTCGCAGCAGGGGTCTGGCCAGGGTCCAGAAGGGCAAAGGCCAGGAGGGGGCACTCACTGTAGCCCCCAGGCCGGCATCTTTCACTTCCGCCCACTCTGCAAGCCCCGAGCTCCTCATTTGCATGAAGCAATATTCCTGTGGGGGATGCTAATGCGCCCTGCTATTTTTGCCTCTCCTGGATTGTGGTTTGCATACATTAGCATACCCTGGGAGAATTAAACTGGGATCATGTAAATGAGCCCACCAGCTTGAGGGTGAGGGGGGCTCCTGGCTCCCTGCCTCCAAACTGACTATGCAGCCCGTTTTCCCCGGTGGGGGGGGGGGGGGGGGTGGCGCCCTGGGAAGGACCCATTGACACAGAAGGATCAGCTGTAGACATTTGTCATCCCAAGGCCACTGTCAACCCTGGTTTGGGGTAGTCAGAGGGAATGTACTGATAGGAACCTGTCACGCCTTCTTCCAATCGGTCAAATGGCTTTGGGGATCTTTGAATAAAAGGGCCAAAAGCCCAAAACCTGCTGCAGCCACAAGAACTAGCCCCTGGCAGCTCCTCTAAGCCACACTGTGCGTCCTTCTAGACACGTAGGACTTGCTTTTCTCAGGGACCACCACAGGGCCTTTGCACATGTTGTTTTTATTGGCTGCAATGCTTCCCCCTCCCTTTCTTCACTTACATCTAATTCAGACTCCAGGTGGGGTATCGCTTCCTCGGGGAAGCCCTCCTGTCGCCCCCAACTTCATCCTCCCAACTCCCCACAGACCAACCCAAGGGGTGTGCTTGGCACATAGTAAGTGCTCAATAAAGGCATCTTCTTTCTGATGACACATTTCATGAAGCCTTAGGTTTCTACTACTGAGCTGGTCACCTTCTTCCCCCCTGCGTGACCTTGGGCAAGTTCTTACGCTGCTCTGGGCCTCTGTGTCCCCATTTCAAAAGCAAGGCGGGTGGCCCATATGACCTCCCAGGCCCCTGGCTACTTCAGCATTTCACGCCACAATTTCTGTCTCCTGAACTCTACATTTCTCTGCAGCCACGATTGGATTTACCCACTTCTCACGTGCGCTGGCTCAAAAGGTCAGAAGGTTAACTTGAAAATATAATTCCCCAAGTCGATAGAGTCCACACTGATCCTCCATGATATGCCTCCTCCCCATCCTGCCTATGCACCCCCCCCCCAATAAAGGGCCTTGGACAGTAATAATGGTCACTGACGTAGTGCCTGCTATGTGCAGGCCTTGCTCTACATACAACCCAGGAGATACTAGTACCTTCATTTCACATATGAGGAAACTAAGGCACAGAGAAGTTAAGCAACTGGCCCAGGATCACACAGCTCAAAAATGGCCTAGCTGGGATTTGAATCCAGGCCATCAGGCTCTCAATCCCAAAGTGGATTATCAGGCAAGCACCAAGCTGATGGCAGGTGATACTGGGGTGAGCAGAGCCTTCCGGGGATATAGACACTGCCCTGTTCTCAGGAGATGCCCTGGACCGGCCTCATGGAACCCCGCTAGGAGGTCTGCTGAGCCCCGGGGAGGCCAGACTGCCCCCTTCCAGACTGTTGATTTCAAGAAGGTATTCAATGACCTCAGCCGCGATGCTCACGCGCGCCCAGATGAGTTGAAAAGGGAGAAGAAGGTGCCGGCACCATGTCCTGTCAGAGATAATTAGAGGGAACATCATTTTAAAGGAAATGGGCCTGTGGCCAATTGTTCAGGATTGATTAAGCTGGTGGCCAGCACGGGCAACTGGGAGAGGGGACAGCAGTCTGCCCTGATCACATCGCCTGCATTCTGCAGACGTGACTGCAGACGTGACTTCGACTGCAGAGGGGGCCTGGCTGGGCTGGGTGGTCAGAGTGCATGACTAGCAAGCCCCCCAGGTGACATTCTCCCTGCTCCAGGGGCTGCGGGGAACTGCTCTGCGGGGGATGTAGGACCGGCTGTGCAGGAGGGGCTGCTGCTTCTCTCCAAGCAGAACAAGATTTTACGCTTTGCCAGACCGGAGGCTTCAGGGGGAAGATGCAGGTTAGGACCTTCATCTCCCAACAGTTCAGACAATGTTTATGGAGCATCTGTCACATGCCACTGTATCCCAGCCTGAATGCGTGTTGCCGGCAGAAAAGGCAGCATGTGCAAAGGCCCTGAGGCAGGGGCAGGAATGGCACCCATCAGGCCATGCAGGAAGTCCAGCCTGGCTGGAGCAAGGATGCCCAGGAGAAGATGGCACCCGATGATACCTTCTAAACGCTTGGGATGAACCACTGGCATTTCTCAAGCATCTTCTCTGGGCCAGGTCTTGGGCTCCCTCTGCCCTGTGAGATGAATCAGATCACGGTGGAGGAGTCTGAAGGTCAGAGAGGCAAAGTCATTGCCAAGGTCCCATAAGTAATCCATGGCGGAGCTGGGTTCCTTTTCTAAGATGACTGTCCCGTGAGCCCACACCCACCTGCCCCAGACCACAGCTTTCCAGCACATCAGGGCTGCAGGTAGCCTTGAAAAGCTAATCTGATCCACCTCATTCATTGCATGTCACGGGAAAAACCGCCTGGAGCAAGGAGGCAGACTGCATGCCACCACGCTGAGGAGCAGGCCTGTGCATCCTTGCCTCGGTCAGAGCCTCATTCCGACACCCACAGGAAACAGATACCCCTGGAGTAACCCCTCACGGAGCCACCTTGCCATGGCCAAGCAGCATTTCTGAACTGTTTGGAGGGCACATTACCCTCTAGGATGCCCTTTGAAAGTCCATGGCTCAAATCACTTGAGTTTGTAAAATGCTGCCTACTGTACCCACTTTGGAGAGTCATGGTATGCATGGATCACATAAAGGCTCTGGTAAGTCCTGCTGCGAAGGAACCTGTTTCAATTTCCTTAGCCCAGCCTTTCCAAAATGTATTTGAGCACGAAATCCTTACAAACCTCACCCGAACTGGTATTTCCCGGGAGGGCTAATCTGTATATATAAAAGCCTAAATGACCATACGACCAACCAAACAACTGGTCGCTATGATGTGCACTGACCACCAGGGGGCAGGTGCTCAATGCAGGAGCATCCCCCTGGTGGTCAGTGTGCTCCCACAGCCAACCTCCCATGGCCAGCCAATCTCCCGCTGTCCCTTTCCCTGGCCGGCCTCCCCAATCGGCCCCAGTCACCGGCCAGGCTAAGGGACCCCACCTGTGCATGAATTCATGCACCAGGCCTCTAGTGGGATATAATGGTCTTGGTGATGAAGAGAAGCTAAGATAGTCCTTCTGACCTTGGAGGAAAGAACCTGAATGCATTTCGGAGGGTGGCTGAGATATGAAAGGATGGAGAAATATTTGAAGGACCAAGGGGCTATTTTCATGCAAAGAAAAGAAAAACCAGGATAGGGTGTGGTGGCTGCCTGCAAATCCCTGGGAGGGTGCCCAGGTGTCCTGTGGGGAGATTTTCTCTCTGGCCTCAGGAGCCGAGGTCAGACCCATAAGTGGATGTTACTGTAGGAAAAAGGGGTTGGAGCTTTCACAGGGGACTGGCTGTGTTGGTAGGAAGTGAGGTCCCCGTCGTCAGAAGTATGCAAGTAGGAACTGGGAAACCACCCTCTGAGGGCTGCTAAAGAATGCATTCCTTCTACATTCTGGAGTTTTCCAGGGCAAAGAAATGCAACCGAGGCCCAGCCATGTTCAATTCTCCTCTCCTCTCCAGGCTGCGCCGAAAGAAGCCAGGCATGTCACATCCATCTGACATTAGGAAAATTCTTATAAATAAAATAGTTCCTATAAAAGCTGTATGAGCTCTGTACAGTCCATCTCATCTCGACAGTAATAAAACCAAGCCCGTAACTCCCGCGTCGTCTCCCATCTACAAGAGGAAACGCTTATTTTAAGAAGTATAAAAAGAAAAGTAATTTACAGTCTATTAACATTTTAAAAAGTGTGTTAGCAAGAAGGGTGAATATATTACTGGCGCGATGAGGGATCCAGAGAGATGCAGAAAGTGGAATCCTATAAATTTCTTTCCATCTCCATTTTAACCTGGATTACTGCAGACTCACCCTGTACCTCCTAACAGCCATTTGCTCATTTTTGCTCCTTGGGCATGAAGGGGGCGGGGCCGGGCGGTGGGTCCAGGAGGCAGCGTCGTAGGCACAGTGGGGCCTGGCTTCTGAAAGGGGATCTAGGTTCCTAACCTGGCTTGTTCTGTAGGCTGGGCAACTTCTGTAGGCTGAGGGCCTGAGGCAGGGTGTCTGATGAGTGGACCATATACATCCCAGGCCTCTTGTTTTATGTAACTAACAGTCTTGGCTTTCAACACAGTCTTGGGATGGCTGGGTGACTGGAGAGGTGTCCGTGACCCCATCAGGTGCCTGGTACATGGAGGTCCTCACCTAGCCCCCCTTGCCCAGTGGGGAGGCCTCCATCTGCCTGCCCAGAACTGAGCTAGGCCCCAGGTGGGGGAGTGGCGTGGGGTGGGGATGCATTTCAAGCTACAAATCAAGGGAAATACATGGAAACAATTAGAGAGAGATGGACTCGAAGGAAAACAAACGCTCCCTCCCAGGAACGCAGCCGCACAAGACTAGGCAGAGGGGGAACGGGGTCAGGCGCGGGGGAGATGCCAGCTGGTTGGGCAGGGGGTACCCCTGGAGGCCGGTACATTCCATGTGGTTGTTACTCACTTGGGGGCTTGGGCAAGGGGTGAGCCCTGACTCAGACCTTCACCTGCTATGACATCACCAATAAACCCCTTCTCCTTCCTATGCATTTCACACACACACAAACACACCAACACGCACGCGCGCGCACACATGCGCACGCAGGCCAGCACAATCTCACACATGTGCACCCATCCTTAATATACATATGGGAAAGAAGATCACATACACATATTCATACACACCTATACCTTCCACACACATACACCCCAACACCGTCACACAGGTGGCACACACACATCCACCCTTTATACACATGTACCAACATAGTCTTGCATATGCATACACCCCACACCCACACATGTCCACATGTTTGTGTCAAGACAATGGCCATATGCCCATACACATGCGTGTGTGCATGCTTAATGTATACACACCCACATGCATGCACACCCCCAGTCATTTGTGTTTTCAACCTGTGCGCACACACAGTTGATATATGCACATCCTAACACATGTTCCACACGCATGGCCGCACACACAGCGTGCGCACATGCCAAATGCACATGCACATGCAGTAACCCTCCCACCCTCCACCGGCCAGCACATGCTCATGTGGGCTGCACGCACACATACTGTCCTGGGAAAGCGTCCACGGGGCGCAGTGTGGGGTGTGGGCCGCTGGGCAGACCGCGGCTCACCTCTCAGCTGCCTCCCCGCCTGGGCCTGTGTTTGTGCAGCTGTTCCCTCTCCCCCAAGTGCAGGGAGGGGGCAGGAAGAGGAGCATGGGGGAGGGGGCAGGCCACAGTGGCCCTAATCAAGAATTTCACACCCCCAAGGGGACCAGGCTGCTCTGCAAAGCCCCCATATCCAGCTGGGGGAAAGCCCAAAGCTGGCTTTGTTCACAGGCTGCTGGGGACCACAGGGGCCCCACTCCAGACCGTGCCCCCTCCCCGTTCAGAGGGCTGGGCTCCAAACTCTCTTTGGAGGGCTTTCTTGTGCCTGGGTTCTGCTGGCCCCAGCTGGGTGCCCTGCCGAAGGCCAGCAGGCACCAAATGGGCCTCAAAGAACCCTCCGTTGCCCTTTCCCAGGCCTTATCAGTGGGAGGGTGGGAGGGGATGGGGGCCCAGACACTTCGGCCTCTGCACGCTGGGCTCCCAGTGAGACTGAGCACATGTGATTTTCAGATTTGAATCCTGAGAGCCTTATTCTCAGAACTGCATGCCAATGCCCCTCTCCCATTCTCCGAGCCCAGCATCCTCAAAAATGCCACCTGGTCTCACCTCTGAGCCTCTGCCCAAGCTGTTTCCCCTACCACCCATCACAAATGCCTTTCCCTGCTTCAAATGGACAGTGCTTCTCCATCACCTTTCAAGTTCAGTGCAGATGCCACCTCCTCCAGGAAGCCCTCCCTGACTCCCTCTCTCTGTGCCCCCAGCCCCTCCTGCCGCCTGCTCTTCCTCTATCTTGTCCCTCTTGCTCTGTCAGCTTCTTGTTTCACTTATTTATGTCCTGGACCATGAGCTGCTAGGGCAGGGAATGGGCTTCCACCGCCATGGCCACCTCCAGACTGGCACAAAGCCTGGCACTCGTAGGTAGATCTCTGTTGAAGGAAGAAAGGACTACCCGGCAGAGATGCAGTGAAGGTCGGCTTCGATGCCTCACATTCACCAGCCTTGTGAAAGTGAATTAAGTCCCCGGTCTTAATTTAAGAGTTAAATAATGCCACACATATATTAGAAAAGTTAGGTAAATTTCCCCTTCCCTCCTGTCATTACCTAGAAGGCTGCCAACTTCTGGGTTATAATTATGTACATGAATAATGAAATTAGCATATCTATCCGCTCACTCCCTGCTCGTTACAGACCTGGAAGCGCCATGCATTCCGATTCCAAATCACCCACCTCTGGAGGCTCACTGCGCGCCAGGGGGCACACCCACCCCCTGCAACATCCTGTCCTGTGAGCCCCTAGAGACCCTGGGTGGGAAGTTCATGACTGATCAGCTTTTAACCATATCTGATGGGGGGGGGGGGGGCATCCTTGAACCTGCCATGTCTGGGGGTGGGGCTGTGAGGTGGTGATGTTGGGAGGTGGACCTGCGCCCTGGGGGCCTCACCATAGGGCTGGGGGACTGTGGCCTCTTCGACCTGTGAAATGAGGATGACCACAACGTCTGTGCTGCTGAGGATTGTGGGTAAACAGGACATGCTGTTGAAAGCAGCATCCAGATGCGAACAGGCTTGGGTTCGAGTTCTGGCTTCCCCATTCACTTGCTACGTGACTTCTCTCTGAGCCTCAGTTTCCCCTCCTGTGGAATGAGAATAACAGGGCAGATGTCAGGATCCCATGGCATTTCACTGTGCCCGGCACACAGTAAACGCAAGTTGTCACGGTTGTCACGGTCAGGATTGGGGTTTGCTCCAGGTCTGAGGCCAGCTGACTCTCAGACATGGGCTAAATGTTTGTGGTCCCTCCAAACCCCTAGGATGAAACCCTATCCTCCCCCAGGCGATGGCATGTGAAGGCGGGGCCTTTGGGAGGTGATGAGGGTTGGATGTAGTCATGAGGGTGGGGTCTTCATAAATGGGATTCCTGTCCTCCTCAGGGGCGGGAGAGCTTGCACCCGCTCGGCTCCCATCATGTGAAGGCACAACAAGGAGTCTACAGTCTGTGGCCCAGAACCACCCACCACCCCCCACCCCCGCTGCACTGCACTGCGCTGGCGCCCTGATCTCGGACTTGCAGCATCCAGAACTGTGAGAAACACATGTCTGTTTCTAAGGCACACAGTCAATGGCTTTTTAAAAATATACATATTTTATTGATTTTTTACAGAGAGGAAGGGAGAGGGATAGAGAGTTAGAAACATCGATGAGAGAGAAACATCGATCAGCTGCCTCCTGCACACTCCCTACTGGGGATGTGCCCGCAACCAAGGTACATGCTCTTAACCGGAATCGAACCTGGGACCCTTGAGTCTGCAGGCCGACGCTCTATCCACTGAGCCAAACCAGTTAGGGCTGTGGTCGGCAAACTCATTAGTCAACAGAGCCAAATATCAACAGTACAATGATTGAAATTTCTTTTGAGAGCCAAATTTTTTAAACTTAAACTATATAGGTAGGTACATTGTTATTAGCTTAATTAGGGTACTCCTTCAATCGCACTGTACGTGGGTGCCTGCATGTGGTATTTTGTGGAAGAGCCACACTCAAGGGGCCAAAGAGCTGCATGTGGCTCACGAGCCACGGTTTGCCAACCACTAAGTTAGGGCAATGGCATTTTTTTAAGAAGTCTGAGCTGATGAAGACACTCTCCCAGCAGGACTGCTAGTCATGAAATGGGACCCAAATAAAATGGAGAAGTCAGCATCCAGGGATATCAGGTATCCCCACTCTTAGATCTCCCGGAATTCTGTCCGACACATTCCGACTCTCCCCACCCAACCCTATTCAAACTGCCTTCACGTGGAACCGAAGCTGTGGCCGGGTGCATGGGGAAGGACTGGCCCTGCACATGCGAGGTGTTTCTTGGTTCACACACACTCCTCAGACTTTGACGCAGGCCTCACTATGAGCAATGTGAGAAGCCATGGGGAGCCAGTGAGTGCTCATGAGCAGGGGAGGGCTGGGCTCACAGTCTGGCTTTGCAAATTGTAACATGCTCTGCAAATGATACATGTTAGGCTATTACAGACCCTCTCTGCTCCCACAAAGAAGGTCTCGGGGCCTCAGCCGGTGCCATCCTTATACCCTGCCTGACTTTGCCTCCCCAATACTGCAGGGCTAAATGGCTTCCCCCCACCCCCCCAAGTCCACTAGCCTCCGCCCCAAATCAGCTGGACACCTCCACAAGCATCACTATTGCACTTCAGGGAGTCGAGGTGCCCAAGGCCACCTCCTCCCAGCTCAGCTTCTTGGCCCAGGGACTCTGATCAGGCCACCCTGCTGCCCATTTCACAGACTGGAGATGGGAAGTTCAATGTCAGGGTCACGGAGAGAGTTGCTGGAAGCATCCAGCTGAGACCCACGAGGCTGGGCATCTTCAGAAGATGAGGCTACATGCTGCTCATATTTGTACAACACACCCCCTGTCGTAGAAGCATGATGAGCTACACTAATAAAAGGGTAATATGCTAATAAGACCGGGAGACCTTCCAGATGTTCTTCTGGACAAAGACATGGTGGCGGGGCTGAGGCAGAGGTTGTTAGGGGCGATCAGGCCAGGAGGGGAGGGCAGTTGGGGGTGATCAGGCTGGTGGGGCGGGGGGCAGTGGGGGACGATCAGGCCAGCAGGCAGAGTGTTATGGGCGATCAGGCAGGCAGGCAGGTGAGCAGTTAGGAGCCAGCGGTCCTGGATTGCGAGAGGGATGTCCAACTAAACTGACAGTCAGACCTCTCCCAAGGGGTCCCAGATTGGAGAGGGTGCAGGCCGGGCTGAGGGACACCCTCCCCCCCGCCCCGCCATGCACGAATTTCGTGCACCAGGCCACTAGTAATAGTAACAATAATAGGAGCCAACAAACTGAACGCTTACTAGCTGCTCTATGCACTTTGCATACATTCCCTCCCTTAATCTTTGCAAAGCACTCAGCCCAGTGCCTGGGACATAGTAATATCTCAACAAACGTTTGCTGGACATACGAATGGACTGAACAACAGCAACAACCAAAGCAAGCCTCGTGCCTGCAGCCCAGTGCTAGGAGTCAGGCAGGCCTGCGCTCACATCCTCGCTCTGCCGCTCATTAACCCTGTGACCTTGGCCGAGGGACATCCCTGCTCTGAAGCTTCAGTTTTCCCATCTGTAAACTGGGCCTAATAATATCCCCGCATCAGGGTGACGGGAGAATTAAACAAAGCTCAAAAGTGCTCAGCAGAACGCCCGGGTCAGCCCGGGGCGCTGGCAGAAGGTTGTCGTGGTGGCTGCTGTTGTCGCAAACAGTGTCCACCTTTCCCGCTGTCCACTCCGCTTGCAGTCACCGGTCAGGAAGTTAGAATCCAGAGGTCACACATGCGTGGTCCTGAGGCCCCATCCGGCTCCCAGATGTGTTTTGTTTGGCTAACAGACTTGCCTCATCCATTTTTAAACAATCGAATGAGTTGCCAACATTGAGATTGGGAGATTTTTCACAGAAAAAAAAAAAATACAGATTTGGGGTCTGTCTTGGAACTTCGGAAGGGTGGGCCACATCGGAGTCACGCTCGGCCGCCCGGAGCCAAGGTCAGCTGGAACTCAGAGGCGCTCGAACCCCTTTGGATGAGGCCCGAGCTCCCCAGGCTGCCCCAGGCCCCACCCCTCCCTATTGCCTCACTCCTGGCCAGTGTCACTCACTTAGGTAGTTCACTTGCCCCTGGAGGGTTCTGCGCGTGGAAACCCTGCTCTAGGGTTTCTGTTCTGTGAGATCCACCGAGGAAGGGTCCAAGTCGCAGTCAACCAGAGGCAGCCCAGCGAGAGGGAAAACACACAGCGCACCGGGACTCCGTGGGCATCTCTCCCAGCTTCACAGCCAGGGCTCGGGACAGAGTTCAGGCGCCCCCCCCCCCCCACCTCCCCGAAAACTGCATCCCCCTCTATGCTGACAGCCATCTTCCCTCCCATGCCCACAGCGCCCCCTGAATGGCCCAGGCCCCTCCAAAAAGTGACCAGAGAAAATGGCTCCCATCTGACCAGGCCGGGCGCAACGTCCTGACTCTAATTGGGGTGCAGTAATTAGATGATGGCAGAGTGTACCCAGGCTCGGCTTTCAGCCCCGGGTCCCACCGACAGCCATCCCATTTGGAAAGTTCTCCTGACATTCCTGAGCCTGGCCGCCTTGCCAAAGAAAACTCCAGCGAGGCTTGTGTTGGCACCGGCTCAAGCCCCAGCCTCAGCAGGAAAACCGAAAACATTTACACAGCTGGGGCTGCGACGCCCGCTTCCCTCAAGAGCTTGTCAGGCTTCGGACAGCTCGGCCGACCGGGGGGCACCTCTGAAGGGGCCTGTGTTCCCCAGCACGGCCGGGCCTGGCCGGCCAGACAGAAAACACTGCGGTCATCCCCGGAGGCGGGAGAGAATAAGGCGCTGGGAAATAAGGCGGCTCAGGGGGCCGGGGGCTGGGGGCTGGGGGAAGGGTCACCCCCCTGATTGCATGACCTCCGACCCTGATCACATCTGCACAGGTCCTCCTGGCTGGCCCGCCACCCCACCTGTGCGCATTGGCCAATAAAATGATCCCGAGAAACAGCTCATGGGCCCCTGGGCGGCCGGGCCCCATGCTGACAGCTGTGAGGGACGGCGCTGCGCTCTCTCTCTTTGCACTCCATTCCCCGGGCTCCTTTCTGGGCCACCTCTGCATGGGGTTCTCCGATGCTCTCTCAGGGCCACCCTAGACCAGGCCCTCTGGCCTGCCCATTCTGATGAGCAAGGACTACGGTGAAGAGGTCCCGGAGCGGGGCTAAAAGCCAGGAGTTCAAATGCATCGATGAGCACGCGTGGGCCGCCGGATTACCTGCTACGTCCTTCTCACATCCCCCTGCTTCTCTCTGCCCCTTCACCCCCCCACCCCAGCGCAGGCCACATCCTCTCATGCCTGGTGGCTGCAGCGGCTTCCTCTCTGGCTGCCCAGTCTCCACTCCTTCCCCCGGGAGACCACTCTGGGAGCCAAAGGCAGCACAGCTTTCTTCTCCTCGCGATTGTGAAATATGACTCACGTGCGGCAAAGTGCAGACAACCTAGTTTTCCACGATTTAATGATTCATCATCCAGCAAATACCTATGTAACCATCGGACAAGAAACAGAACCCCAGAAGCGCCCCTCCTCTAGCCCCCCCTCTCCCCACATCACAACCCCTCCCCGCCTCCCCCCCCCCATCCCCCCCTACCCCCCTACCGCCGTCCCTGCGATTTCATTACGGCTGATTTTGGTGATCATCCTATTCTTGGGTATTTTTTAGGCCTGAGAACAGCATGATTCGTTTTGCTTATTTCTGATTTTATATAGATGGAATAAATAATAACAGTAATAATAGCAATCGTGTCATCATTTTGTCGGGCTTCATCCCTTCAACGCCGTATGGTGCAATGAATCCATGTTGCCTCGAGGAGCTACAGCTTGTTATTTTTCTCTGTTGTATAATATTCCATACTGTGAACATGTCAACGGTTTTTTTTTGTTTTGTTTTTTATCTAGTTTACTCTTGGCGGATTTTAAGATTATAAATAGTCTTACCTTCTGGTGCCCAAGGGCGTGGTAAGTTTTACAGTCACCAGCACGTCCTGTGATCAAACACGTTTAAGAAAAGCAGCATTTCACAAAACGGAAGTTACTTGTTTTTCTTCAGGGCGTGCCAGAGTCTTCGGTGCTTCCATGCGTTGCGGTGCATTGGGACGCTCCCCAAGCACCGCCTCTGTGCCAGGCCCGGGTGATGCGAGGAGGAGTAAATGCTCTTTAGGGAGCCATCGGGGTGAATACAAAGTATTGGCCTTAACTCCTGGTCACGGGTCTTACCTCTTGCTGACGTGCTGTGCAGGCTTGGGCAAGCCCCTCGCCCTCTCTGGGCTTCCATGTTCTCCTCTGCATAAATACAAGTTGAGAAATTGTGACTCCCTAAGAGGCTCCCCCCCTCTCTGACACTAAAATGCTCATGAATAATTGATTTAATTGGCCGGGAAGATTCTGGAGGAGGAACACTGAGGATTTAGGCACTCCTTGTGGGAGGGAGGGGGAGTGTTGAATGGACTCTGGACCCCCCGAGAGCTAGTTTAAACAGTGGGACCAATATGGAGGTATCCAATGGAATACAAGAGAGAAATAATTATACAGATCAAATCACCTCATTGCCAACCCCCTTCCTCTCCCTGCCCCGCCATGGGAACCACCAGAGGCAAGTAGACACCATATACATGATGAATAGGGGTCAAGTTTGTTCCTTGGGGGACAAAAATAAACTACTATCCATCACACCTGTGGGATTAACATTTCCCTGGGGGGGTGGGGACAAGTAGGGGAAATGTCTAAAAGGATTCCTGAGGGAGACGGTAATTTTTAAAGTGCTGATAAAACCCTGATCTCTACGTTGTCAATTCAAATGCCCACAGGGACCAGGCAGGAAACGTAGGGAAGTAGGTGGTGTGTGAGACAGTAAGGAGGAGTGGGGACTGTGGCAAACTGGCATGCCCACCTTGTATAAGTAGATTATATCCATTTTTTAAAATGATTGTTCAGGCCTAATAAAACACATCTGCAGGCTGGATCAGTCCTGCCATCTACCAGTTTGCAACCCCAGATTTAAAGAGCCAGCCCAAGCCCCGTTTCTGCGGCCAATGCAAAGGCATCACCTAATCTGGCTCAACGTTGATTGGCTGCCACCCTGTGAGGTGCGCCCTCCCACCTCCCACACACCATTCCAGGGGCTTCCTCAAGCATCCTCCCTCAGCCAGGACCCAAAGACCTGTTCCACAGCATGCACACAGGCATATTCTGGGGATTAATGGCACCAGATGCATAATTGATGGTACTGAGTAAATATGCAGATTGGCACGCACCCATTGGCTGCCACCGTCAGATTCCTGAATGCAGGCTACTTGATTGGCTGCCTGCAATCACCATATTCATTGTCTCCAGTACATGTGCAAACCACGCCTGGTGAGGAGGAGCCCGTGGCCTCATGGGTTGTAAGAGACACAGACCCTGCACTGGAAACTTTTCTCATTGCTCCAGGTAAGGCGCCGTGGGCCCGTCGGCTCTTTCTGATCGATGGGCAAGAATGATGAGCCAGCGTGGACCAGGTGTTTTGCGATCATCCAAGGAAGCATAATCGTTACCATTTCGCACAGAGAGGAAGAATGGCTCAGAGAGGGTATTTTGCTCCCACAGCTAATAGATAGGGGAGCCAGGATTCCGAGCCTGTCGATTCCAACGTCTAGGCTGTTTCCCTCTCCAAATGCTTTCTGAGCTTCCGGAGCGGATGGTGCAGTGGGGAGACAAGGAATTTACTCACCGATTCATCTGCTGTTTCCTGGGCACATCCCCTGGTCCATCTGGCATCCCGGCCATGGGACACAGACAGACAGACAGACAAGCTCTGCCCTCATGAGGGCCACATTCTGGGATGAGGATTGTGTTTGGAGAGCTGCAGAGAGAGCAAGCACCCCCTCCATAAGCACCCCCATGACCTCCTCTAACCCTAATCACTTCCCGAACACCATCTCCAAGTCTGGTGGAGGTTAGGGCTTCAACACAGGAAGGGGGCAGGGGGCAGCGGGAGGGCCAAGCCAGTCCATAGCAGCGAGTTGACAAGCGAGCTTAACTCCTCTCCCCGACCTCGGCCCAGCCCTGCAATCCTATCATTTCAGCTGGACGTAAAAATTAAAGTCAGTCAGTGAGAGACGGGACCTGGCCTCCCTTTCGATCCAGATGCATCTCTACAGCATCTCCATATTTCAATGGATCATTCCCTATCTTCACGGGCAGAGCTGGAGGAAGGACACCCGGGAGTAGGCCCTATTGCCTGCTGAGGGTGTTGACAAAGATGAATCTCTTCCCTCTGGCTGATCTGGGTTTTCTGATTATCTACAAGAATAAATGGGACTCAATTGTACATTTACAGAGGGACTGAGGCACAGCCTGGGGAGCCACTGCCCTGGGCTCTGATTCTCCTTGCGGGATGCAGTCCCTTCCCCTCTCCGAAGCTGTCGCCTCACCTCTCACATGGCAGCCGGTGAGTACTCACCGTTCCAGCTACCTTTGGCTGCATGATCAGCTCCCTGCAAGGCACGTGCTTTAAGCAGCCGCTTTACCTTGCCCGCAGCATTATGGGTGAGGAGCTCTGGAGGGGCTCCGCGGGGAGAGGCTTCCTTGCCAGCCAGTGAGGTGGCAGCTGGAGCTCCCCTTCCAAACGGCCTCTTTACTCACAGGTGTGGCCCCTGGGCCTCCCTCTGCCTCCACAGGCATCCCGCCCCCCAGGGCCTCTTCGTGTGGCTTGGGCTTCCTCACAACATGGCCGCTCGGAGCTCCTAGAGCAAGGGTCCCTCCAGTTGCAGGTGGAAGCTGCAGGGCATCCTCGGACCTAGCTTCCAGCGTCCCAGAACATTCCTTCCACCTCTTTGTATTGGCCAAAGCAAGTTACAAGCAAGCCCAGAGCCACAAGGAGGCACGCCTGCCCCGCCTCTCGATGGCAGAATGGGCAAAGCATGTGCATCCATCTTTACCCCGACACATCCACCTACCCTCGTGAAGATTCCTGTGGCATTTCAATCTTACAGTCTGTGAAGGGCTTGGCTCCGGGCTACCGTCTGAGATGCCGGAAATGAATATCTGATCGTCTTGCCACGAGCCCCAGCTGTGGTTGCCTAATCCTCTGACGGCACCCTGGACAGAGCCCTGGTGCAAGGACCCCATCCGATCCCAGACCGATCCCAGACCAACCCCCGTGCTGGACAGCACGTGCCCTCTGAGGAGCAGGGGGGATGCCCACCTGGCCCCACAGCCCAGCATCCAGATACCAGGCACATGGACAGTGACCGCCTGGGTCCCTCCAGGTCCCTCCCTTGCCTGGCCCTCCGAGGAGGCAGGATGGACTCCTAGGTAAGTGCTCCGGCACCAGGGGCCAGTCCAGCTCCCCCGGGCAAGCTCCTCGCCTCCGCTGGTCTCGGTATCTTCACCTATAAACTTGGGATAATCCAAGAACCCGGGCCACGCGGCTGAGTCTGATGAAGCTGATTCAAGAAAGCCCTTTGGCGTTTGTCGGCTGCAGAGCTCTCAGTAAATGTCGGGTCGTAGGAGTTGAGATTCGGTATTGTTTTGTGTGATTATTTAGGGACGTGGCTGCTGTTCTGCAGTGAGCGTCATGGAGGGGGCTGTGGCAGGGAACTGCTCCTCAAAGCAAGTCCTGGGGTTCCTTGGACGTGGAAGGAGAGGCCAGAATAGGAAGACACAGAAGTGGGGGGCCGTTTAGCGATGGGGCTAACGAGCAGCCTCGTGACACCCCTCGATCCCCCCCAGGGCCACGCCACGTCACCAGGGTGAGGTTCCCCCAGGCGCATGCCGCTCAGCCGAGGCCCCGGATCGCATCTCTGTCCTTTGAGAAAAGCTAGAGCCGGCACACCCCTAAAAAGGGAGCCTGGCTTCATTCCCACAGGTGGCCACATAGAGACAAACCCGAACGCCGCCAAGGGCCTCTGACGTCTGGGCCGACTTCCTTGGGTTGTCCTTCAACTCCGGAGAAGAAGGGAAGGACAGAAGACGCGATGAAAGCAACGTAGGACTCGCCATAAATAATAAATCAATAACCACCGGTGATGCGCCCGTCTCTCTTCAACGGGGTTTAAAACCAAAAATTAAATATAGAACAAAGGAAACTATAAAGGCGATACAAGAAGCGGCGGGGGAGAGCTTTGCATGCTGTTTCTTGCCTTAAAAAAAATACCCTCCAAGGAAATGTGTCTTGGTGGTGGTGGTGGTGGGGGGGGGGCTGGGTGGCTCTATGGGGGGTCGCCATTCAGGCAGGCAGCCCGACTAAGCACTCCCCGGGGAGCCCCAGGTCCCCGCTGTACCACAAGGGAGGGAACCACCCGGAGCCGAGCCATGGAGCACGTGAGGACGGCAGGGGCTCCTGGCTCGTCCCCTGGCCCCATTTTGCTGGGGAGAAAACTGAGGCTTCAAGAAGTGGAATGATTTGCTCAAGGCCACACGACGTTGGCGCAGACAGGCCTGGAGTTGGAGATGCACCTCCCCCTTTCAGGAGCAAAGACAGAGCGGGCCCCAAACCCCCCTCCCCCTGTCTTTCCTTCCATCCTCCCCAGGCCCCCTCCTCCCAACTCCCTCTCCAGGAGGATGGCTAGATGGCCGCCCATCTCCCTGGGCAGTGCCCTGACCCCTGTCCCTGGGGCCAGCATTAGATTACAGATAAAGCCCGCCAGGCCGACAGGGGCCATCCCTCCCCCTTCCATGACCTCCTCCAAGGGATGAATTTGGGGCGGGGCGGGGCGGGGGGGGAGGGGATCAAGGACACTGAACAGAGCGGGGAGATAAGAACATAAAAGGCAGCTGGGGCGGTGGGGCCAGAGCCAGGAGCCAGTGGACAGCGGGGAGCTGGGACCCGGAGACACCGTGAGATGGACTAAACTCAGGTGGGAAATCTGAGGCCCCTGTGGGAAACCGACCGGTCCCGCCTCCCACCCCGCAGGGGCCAGCCTGGGCACAGACCCCGGCCTGCAGACTCCTGATCCAGTGCTCCTGCAAGCAGTGAGGACAAGCCTTCACTGGAGCACCACCTTTCCCCTCTCCTCTCTACAGCCAGGAGAGGTGGCCCCGCAGGCCTGCCTAGACCCGTTTTACAGATGGAGACACGGAGGCCCCGAGTTACACCCAAGGTCTCACAGAGAGACAGTGGAGGGGGGCTGGGATAGAGCCCTGTCCTCGTGTCTTCAAGTCAGGGTGGGCATGGGCATTTTGGGGTCCTAAGGTGGCAAGGGGGAGATGGCACAACAGACGGACAGTAACGTTTGCTGGCACCTACTGTGTGCCAGGCACTGGGTTACAAGGTGAGCCGATAGGCGTGGCCCCTACCCTTTCACAGTTCACAGCTAGCGGTGGGGAGACACACCCACCACGGGACAGTGCGGTGGTCGGGCAGGGATGGGGGACCCACGAGGGTGAGGGTCAGAGAAGCTCATCTTGCTGCATTCATCTTGACAGCAGCTCTGTGAGGCAGTCCCTGGCATCGCTAGGCCCGTTTCACAGAGGACGAAGCCGAGGCCGGTGGCACAGAGGAGGAAGAGGAGCTCCCCGAGCTGGAGGGGGGGCAACTGGGACCTCCACCTTGGACTCCCTCTTCCACGTCTCTTCATCCTCAGGACCATCCTAGACTTGGATTCTCTGAGTCCTGAAGGCTGGCCCCGTGGGAGATGGCAGAGGCCTGGCTGGGCCACCCCAGGTCACGGCATGGCCAAAGGCACTAGTCACCTTAGCAACTCCTGGAGGGTCTCCCCAGTCAGGACCAGAACCCACTCCCCTGGGACAATGAGGACGCCAGGCATGCCATGAAGCCTTGGGAGAGAGTGTTACTTATGTGAGTGTGAACACACACACCCCCCCACACACACATGTAATCTCATGGCCTTGGAAGCAGCGCGTCTCATGCTGCCTGACGTCAGGCCCAGCACCAAAGTAAACACAGAAATCAAATGTTCTCAAACGCACTGGCAGCCGCGGCCGTGGGCTGAGAAGTCCTCCTGTTTCGTGGGCCGTGGAAGACGCTGACGCTGTGGCAAAATAATGCGCTTCCTTAGGCAAGCACCATGGTTGCTGCACAGCCAGCGCCTCCTTCCCACCCGTCTCCCAGCCTCCCCACCCTGCCCTGGAGCGGCCACCGGGACCACAGCCCTGGCACGTGCATCTCCCTGGAGATGCGGAGACGGGGTTTGGCGGGGAAGGAACTTGTCCAAGGTCACACTGCGGCCTGTGGATCAGACCCAGGCCCAGATTCCAGCACCTCCCTCAGACCCGGCCACTATCTCAGGATCTGATGTACTTTCTCCTCTCTCATCCTTACTTCATCTCCTTCCTTTGTTTATCTCTCTCCATTGTTTTCCCTCCCTCCCTCCCTCAATCCTTCCTCAATTTACCCCTCCTCCTAGGCCCCTCCCTCTTCTCTTCTTCCCTCTCTCCCTCTTTACCTCCCTCTCTGTGTCTCTCCATTTCTCCACTTCCTTGTCCCCCATCCCCTCTCCATCGCCCTCCATTCTCTCCTTGTCTTCCCTTTCTCTCCTGAGACCCCCTTCCCTCCCCCCTGCACCCTCCTTTCCTACCCACCCATGCTGTCCCCACCCTCACCTTCAAAGGGTGCCCGCTGCCTCTTCCCCCATCAGCATCGGCACTGCCTTTGCCAAATCCCCCAGCCCTGGCTCCACGGCCATGCCAAGCCAGAGGGACCCGGATTGGCCAGGAATCTCCCGCCACCTCCCCCGGGGACCAGCAGGCCCAGGTCCCACTGTCTTTGCAGCCACCACGAAGGGGCCCCACCCTGAGTGAGAGCCGGCACCTGATGGCAGCAGGGCCGGGCGGGCGGGCGCGAGCCCTGATGAAAGAACGCTTCCCAGGCGGCCTGGTTTGCATTACCTCCGCCGGGCCGGCTCCAGGCTGACAGCTGGACGCACTTTTCCAGGGCGCAGGGAAGGGAGTTGGACCGTCTACACGCACACATGCGTGGGCTCCGGCCCGGACAGCCCTGTAATGGCTTTCGCATGGAGAAGGAAATCAGCTTCTCCAACCTCCAGCACCGATTTTCCTGTCAAGAGACTTTGGATTCCAAAAAAAAATTATAATCACAAAGAAAAGGGCTCTGCGGTTTACACAAAAGGGCCTGGGCCACATGAAGTCAGATTCTGAAATGGAACCAGAATCCAGAGACAATGGGGAGGAAGAAAGAAGCGGGGAGGGACCTGAGTGTCTGTCCCGGGCCGTGGCCAGGCCTGAGGGGACGGAAGGACCAGCTCACCCCCGGCCTCCCTTAGGCACCACCCCCATCCCCTTCTATGTCCATCCTCTCTCCAGGCCGGAGCCCGGGTCCCAGCCTTTGGCTCCTATCTTGAACCCCAGCTCCTTCCCTGCCCGCTCTGACGGGCCCACCAAGCCCCCGCCTGCTGCCCTGTCATGTGGACCCACACGCCTCCTTCCTGGGGCTGTTGGCCAGGTTCGCGGAGCTGAGCTGGGCATGCCAGTCGGCTGGTGGAGTGTGCTCGTCCTCCTTCAAGGACACACACCCAGAATCCACCCTGGTCCCGGCTCTCTTCTCTCTGCTGGCTGACCCCGGGGCCTCAGTTTGCCCATAGGCAAAATGGGCAGGAAGGACCCAGAGACCTCTCACGTGCTCTGGTTTCCTCGCCTGGCCCACCGAGGGGCTCACGGGACTTACCCTGCTTTTCCTCCCTGTTTCCCGGCTTTTGCCCAGGCTGCTCCCCACTTCCCCGGAGGAGGGGGCCGGGAGGGGGGCTGGGATGGGGGAACCGGCGGTGGCTGGGGTGGGGGAACCTTTCCCTCACCCACGGGCTCTAGGGGATATGAGTCCTCAGGAAGTCCTCTCTGCCCCCGGGTGGACCAGGGGCCCCAGATTGCACTCCTGCAGACCTGAACATCCCCTTTCTGACCCTATTATTTCTATGAAGACTTGTTTAAGACATTCCGGAGACCTTCTAGACCACAGGATAAGTGAGGGCTGGGACCCAGCCTACATGTTGCCCCTGTCCCTGCCAGTGTCCCCAGCACCACAGCGACAAGTCTAATGAAAAATTAAATATGTGCAGAGCACCAATCATGTGCCAGGCACTGTGGCCACAGCGGAGAGTGAATGGATGCATGATGGACAGATGAATGAATGAATGGATGGATGGATGGATGGATGGATGAATGAACGAACGAACAGTAATAAATGAAAGCACCTCGTGCCAGCCCTACGCCAAGCCCTCTACACAAATCACCGCAGTGGAGTCTGACATCCACCCTAGAAGGCAGGCAGGTGCTGTCGCCACCCCCCTTCTACAGATGAGGAAGCTGAGGCCCCGAGAAGTTGGGTAGCTTTTCCAAGGCCACACAGCCGGTGGTGGCGGAGGCAGGATTCAGTCCTCCCAGGCAGTCTGGTTCCAGGGTCCAAGGACTCAGTCACTCAGCTCAACTGGAGCCCGTGGGAAAGGCATCGTGAGAGTGATGTGTGGACACGTCTCCCCACCCCCACCGGACGGGGGTCCCTGGGAGGCTGGGCTGGCTCATCTCTGCAAGGAGCAGCCTGGAAAGTGGCCGCAGAGGCCGCGAGGGGTTGTGGAATCAGATCCGGCTTTGAATTCGCCCTCTTCCACCCTTTGCACGGGAAGGGGCTATCCCAGCTCTGTGACCTTGGTCAGGCCAGCTTGCCTCTCTGAGCCGTTGCTCACCTGGGCGATGGGAATGATGAAAGCTGCCCTGCAAATTAACACCCTCCTGCTGGGAACGTGCACCTATCCAGCTCAGGGCTGGGCGCGCTGCGGGGCTCCACCCCGGGGACGATTCAGGGGCAGCAGGGTCTCTCCTGGGGCAAGGCTCACCTCCTGGGCCCAGCTGGCTTCTGGCCTCGATCCAGCCCGGCCGCAGCCGCCAGTCCTCCAGGCTTAATATCCTTGGCGGCCAGGCAGGCTGGAATAAGCTGCCTTTCCAGAGGGAACTTTATTTATTCGCCGATGCCAGTCGCGCTCCTGCTATTAGAAATTTCATCGGCTCCTCTGATTTAGGGCTTGCCACGAGCTGCCAGTCGCGGCCGCCTCCCGGCCTGGCCCCGCGGCTCGTCCCAGCTCGCAGCGGCAGAAATGAACATTATTTAATTTCCCGCCGGCGGGCAGTGAGAGCCGGGGCTCCCCCTCCTGTTGGACGAATTTATTTAATCCTTTTTGGAAACAGTGTCTGGGGAGGGATCTGACAGGCAGCTCTGGGAACCCTCTTAATCCCTGTTGCCTGGACAGGTGGGGCCTGGGGACCACTGGGGAAGGGCTCTACTTGGGAGGATTCTAGGGGTGCCCCAAGCTGGGAGCCCTGAGCAATCTGCTACTCCCTGACCCCTGAGAGTCTTTGCTTGGGAGGGGTCATCGGTAGGCCCTGCAATAAGCACCCCCGGGTCAGTTTATCTGGGAGTAGACCCCCAAGAAGCAACCACAGGGGAAACCAGACATGCACCTGCCACCATCCCATCAGCTGTCGGGGAATGATGCGTGACAAGGGGACATGGGCCAACTGCATGAGGCTGCTCATCCTCCTTGTCACCTGGCAACGTCTCCTCTTTCTTCAGGCCTCTGCTCAGAGGGCACCTCCTCTGGGAAGCCCTCCTGGACCACCCCCCAAAAAGAGACCTTACCCATCACTTGTCATTTAGATGATTTCCTTCCTAACATATACCATGAGCCAGGATTAGCCAGGTACTTGTCTGCGGGCTTATTGCCCATAACCTGTTCTCCAACTAGACTGGGAGCTTCCTGAAGCAGGAGGTCATGTCTGTGTCTAAGCTCCTAGTATCGCCCTTGCACGAAGTCGGTGCCCAACAAATGCTTTACCAATGGGAACAAGATGCCTGACTTACGTAATATTTCAGGCCCTGGGTCCTGTATCCCAGGACACGGCACCAGGCTTGGACAACTCTTTCAGCACCCACACCCAGCTTCCCAGGAAGGTATCGGCATGCGCATCAGACAGATGGAACAATGAATGCACAGAGAAGATGCTGCCACAAAGTCGCTGTAGGTTTGCACAAAACCCACACCTCGCTCCCTTCTCCCTGCAGCCCTCAAGAGCCGTGGGAACATTTTCTGACCTCACCTCACCGCTGTGAGAGCTGGGGCCCTCTGGGTATCCCAGGTGTGTCCCCGCTGGGGTCCTTGCCCTTGTATAGCTTAGGCGCTGTGGGATAGCCGTGGAGAAAAATACCTGAAGGAGCTGAAGCAATCCGAGGGTGCTTCCTGGAAGAGGTGGCATTTTGTTTTCTTTCAGAAACCGTCAAACACAAGATACAACAATGAGTCCCTTGAGGTTCGGGGAAGCTGGGAAGTAAAAAACCTTTGATGCCCCATCAGCCCTGGTAGCATAGCAGGTAGAAACTTTTATGCACAAAATACGAAGTGGACAGAGCATTTCCCTGGGCAACGAATCCAGCGCAGGGCAACTCCAGAGCCTTTGTCTCTAGGCTAGGGGACGTGGTGGCGGCAGCGGCCCTGGGAGTGGTAACTGTCTGTGAGTTCTAATAGGTGTAATATGCTCGTGCGTTACATGCACATCAATTAAGGAACACTGCATTTAGCTCCAAATCATGCAGAAGGTGTGCATGGTGTTTGCACAGGCATAAATATCCGCTCAGTTACCAAGCGGCTGGCACGCTTTCCTCGCTGCCCACTGAGGTCTGAGAAGGCATCTTAGGAGAAATGGGGAGCAGCGGAGCCAGTGTGGGGGGTAGGGAAAGCCTGCCTCACCACGCCCGCCCCCCTCCCCACCCCCCCCCCCCCCTCAGCCAGGACAGGGGGAAAGAGGAATTGAAGATATAATGGAGCTAGTGGGTTGGGAAGGCAGGCAGAGGCAGTCTGAATCCCAATAGGGTCGCTGACTTGCTGTGCGACCTTGGGCAAGTGGTCTGGCCTCTCTGAGCCTCGGTTTCCTTATCTGGAAAACGGTGGTCATGGTAGGACCCGCCTCATGGAGTGGTTGTGAGAGGTTGAAGGGATGCTGCGTAGAAACAGCTTAGCACCAAGTGCTTCATGTGTGTGGATGCTGGTGGCCATGGTGGTGGCAGGGAAGGTACTTTGGGGTTCAAGGGGTCAGAGTTGCCCAGGATGGGGGAACAGCTACGTCATCTAGTCCTCCTCTGTCTCCTACAGGGCATGATTGGGCTTGGTCCCCTCCTGCTTGGGCTGCAGTCTGCAAAATGGGATCATAACCTCAGGCCGCTGAGATGCGCTGATGGCATGGAACCCTATGGATAGAAGGACATTGCCATTGAAAAATGCGACGGAGAATCTGCAGGGCAAGGGGGCACCCCGGGGGTCTCCCCTGTCCCCGTGGAGCCCTGCTGGGCATGTCTGGTCAGCCCAGTCAGAGCTCAGTGGGCCCCCCCAACACCTCCACCCGCATCTCAAGACATGGCATCATCAGCCCTCCCTCCTTCCTCGCCTTCTGCAGATGGGGAAACTGAGGCCCCAGGAAGGGAAGTGACTGGCTCTTGGACACCTTGCCATTTGGTCACAGCCGAGAGCCGTGGACTCCTGACTCCTGCCCTGGATCCTCCACCTCACCCCCCTCAAAACCCCAGGGAGACCCTCAGCCAGAGCAGCAGCCTCCCCAGCCCCGCCGCCCCCAGTCTTGGGTGACCGGAGCGCTAGGGCTTTTATCTGTTTTAGACCCTCACGTCGCTGTGTTTTTGCTTTTCCCTTTTAAGGGCTTGGGACTCAGGAAAACCAGCGCCACGTGCATCATTTGGTAATTATTTCTTGCGTTCCTCCTCACGCCGCGCCTGCATACAGATATCGGAATTTGCATAAAACTATCTTGCCCCCGGCCCCTGGCTGGCTTCTCCGGAGGAAGACGCCCAGGTGGGGGTGGAGAGGTTCAGGTTGGGCCCACCTGTCCCCGCTCTGTCCTTGGCCACCAGGGAACAAAAGTGAGCACAAGGTGGCGGGGGGGGGGGTGGGGAGGGGGGACGAGGGGGAGGGCTCGGTCCTCAGCACCCACACCCAGGGGAGACAGAGAAAGGTGGGGTCCGGGGGGGGAGGGGGCCTCCGGGGGCAGGAAAAACACCCCGCGGCGGCCTGGAGCCCTCCCGATTAGTATGCAGCCAGCATCGCGCTCGGAAAGGATTAATGGAGTCTGATGCTTAATATCCCGGAGAACAATTAATTTGCCCACAGTTTTGTCATGGTTGAAAGTCAGATGCTGGAACAGATCAGATCGATGCTCGTGCGGCGAGCGGGAGCCCAGGAACCTTGGGCAGGAGCAGAATTTTAATTCCCCCTGCGGCCCCTCCCGGTCCCCAGCACACCCACTTTCTAATAGCCCTAAAAGCCACTTTCTCCGTGCACCGCGCTGGCTGTTTGCAGGCCCAAAGTCCACGGGGAACCGTGGCGGCCAAAACCCTCCCCGCCTTCCATTATGGGATTAAAACCAGCGGCCCTGCTTGGGGGGTCTGACCGCATCTTCTCCCAATTGTCCTCCCCGGCGCAGTGGAGAGGATGGCTTGAAGGGAACGCGGGCTTTGTGTAAAAGTCATTTCCAGCGGGGCGGGTGGAGGAGGCGGCAGGCAAGTCCCTCTGGGCCAGAGGTTGTGGGCTCCATGGGGGGTCAGAGGGCCAGAGGGGAGGTGGCTTCCAGGCCATGATGCCTGACCCTCCCGCCTACCTACCGTTGGAGAGACTGATGCTCAGAGAGGCCAAGGGCGGTGTCCAAGTTCACGTGGCAGACAGAGGACCAGCCCCCGTGTCTCCCGACGTCAGGCTGAGCACTTCATGCTTCTGGAGCTGCCACTGGAACCCCACCCCTGGGTCCTCCAAGCGGGGCCCCGGGCCAGCAGCAGCCTGCCAGGAGCTTGTTAGCAAGGCAGGTGCTCGACCGGCTTCTTGGTCCCTGGGCGACCTGGGCAGCCAGTCCCCTGGGCCCTGTGCTCCGAAGAGCCTGCGCTCTGCTACCCCGTCTTGCGATTCTTTGGACCAATTTGGGGGAGGGGCCTGCCTGGCCCATTTGCACGGGCGCCGCTGCGGTTCGGGTCGCCAGGCCCGCTGGGTCCGAGTCTGGAGTTGAACTTGTCTCTGAGTGACCCCAGGCGCACTGATGTCTGACAAGTGTCTGGTTTAGTCCCGCATTTCAGAGGGGCCGGGCAATGCCCTCATCATTCGAACGTGACATTGGACCCAGCCCTGGGAAGGCCTGGGAAGGGCTGGGAAGGGCTAGGGAAGGGCTGGGAAGGGATGGGAAGGGATGGGAACGGCTGGGAATGGCTGGGAATGACTGGGAAACAGTGGGAAAGGGTGAGGAAGGGGCAGGTGTGTCTTCCTGGGTGCTGGTCCAGGCCCCTTAGGCCAGACACGCTGTGGAAGGCAGACGATCCAGCCAGTCTGACCCTTCCTGACAGATGAGGCGGTTGAGGCCCAGAGAGGGTAAGCAACCTCCCCTGGTCACACAGCCAGTCAGCTGGGACCGCCCCCTGCTTGGCCTAGCAAGCCAGCTCCAAAGTGACCCCAACATGCATGGGTATCAGGGGGCTGGAGAGAGGGACTCAGCGAGATCTCCCCAGCCCAGGGCTGGGGGTGGGGGTGGGGGAGTGTGAATCCAGAAGGTTCCTGCAAATGCTCACCCCTACACAAGTGCTTCCCCCAGCCCACCCCGACCTCACGCTGAACCCTGTCACCAGCTGTCCACAGGGCCAGCCAAGGAGGCTGCACACCCAGGGCCACAGCTGGGCCTGCTCCGTGGACACCAGACAGCTGGTTGCTGGTTTCCAGAACCACAGACAGGCCGTGGGGAGAGAGGCCCCTTGAGGATGCCTCGGTCTGGGTCTGGTCTCCCCCAGGAGGCCCCAAGCCTAGATCCGCCCACACACATAAGGAAGAAAGTGGGAATGAGAGCTGGGAAAAGCGTGAGCGTTTCTCTGGGGGGCGGGGGTGGGGGTGGTGGTGCTGATCCCGTCTGCACTAGAGGTGTAGCCTGGGGAGGGGAGGGAAATCTCGGGGAACCTGTTTCCCTCATCTGTCATTTGGGGGCACAGTTTCAGGTCCTGCTAAGGATGCCTGGCACAGGGTTTAAGTGCCCGGTGTGTGGCCGCTCCCAGGGTTCTGACTTTTAACTCGAAATACCCCAACAGCACAGGCCCCACGCTCCACTCGGAGAGTTCAAGGTCAAGGAGGTCTGTGGCGATCAGACCACTAGGAGTGAGGCTGCATGGCGTGGGAACGGAAAATACAAGGGGCTGGGCTCCGCCGGGCCGGCTTCAATCCCAGCCCCACTGCTTGTGCTCTCATGTCCTCGGGCACATTGTGGCCTGAGCCAGGGCTTTCCTGTCTGTCAGCACCCACCTCACTATTGTCTCTCTTGAAAACAGGCCCTCAGCTGACGGCTAGACTCGAAGGTGCATCTGAGCTGGTTCTTGTCCTTGGGGAGGCCCTTCCGAGGTAGCCTGGACTCAGTTTCCTCCCCTGGAAAATGGGGAGAATGCTGTGGCCGAGGTCCGTGTGCCCAGCCCCCGCGTGCCCCGTCTGGAGGCAGCAGAGAGCTGGGGCAGCCTCCTGGCAAGGACCACATTCCTCCAGGAAGGTCGGAGACAGGTCCGGGCGTGGCAAGGGAGGCCGGAGACGCCATCCATCTCCCGGGCCTGTGCCCCCATGCCGGCACCGCTATTAGCCCGTGAAGACCCGGTAATGGCTCACTTCAGTCTTGGAGCCGCATCCCTTCCCAGCTGTCCCCCACCGGAGCCCTCCCAGACCCCAGCAAGGGCAGACTTAGGAACAGGCGGGGGCTGCTGCTTACAGGCCTGGGCACGGTCCCCGTCAAGGTTGTCCAGGAAGAATGTGGGAGCCCGGGGTGTGAGCTGGCCTTTGCCTCCTCCTGGCTGTGTGGCGGCCCCTCTGAGCCTCAGTTTCCTCCTCTGTGAAATGGGGGTTGCTGTTGGTCTTACAGGGCACACCATGATGCCCCCCCCCTCAATGGCTCCCTCCCTACTGAGGCCCACAGAGCACCCAGGGTCTGGGTCCCAGCCCCATCTGTCCCATGTCCTGCTTCTTTCCCCTTCATCTCTCTGTCCCCACCATGTGGCTTCAGTCTTCACATGCACCACACTCCTTCCCGCCTCTGGGTCTTTGCACATGCTATTCCACCTTCCTGGAGTGTCCTTTCTTCCTCCCCACCCCACCCCATCCTGTTGCTTATCTAACTGCTTCTCAGTGGTCAGATTTCATCTCCTGGACCACTTCCTCCAGGAAGCCTGCCCGGATCACCCAGAAGCCCCAGCTCCCCCAGGATGCACGTGTAGGAGCTGTCTATATGGTGCGCCATGCCACCCCCTCTGGCCCCACGGATGTCACACATCGGGAGAGAGCACGTATCCCGAAAGTGGGCATCCATGTTTTCCTGCCTCCGGGTTTTCTGGAAGCCGAGGAGCATTGTGTGTGCTTTCTCAGAAAGTCCCCAGCAGCCCCAGCAGTATTGCACCCTAGCTGTCCACAGTGGTGGCCAGATCAGCAACACACCTTTATTGCAATTTCCCTCTCTTTCTCTCTCTCTCTCTCTCTCTCTCTCTCTCTCTCTCTCTCTCTCTCCCCCCCGCCGCCCCTTGCTTCTGCCTCTGGCAGTCACATCTAAATGCATTTCCTTCCCTGCATTTGTGTCCTGCTTTGGCGGGCCCCCAGCTAAGACATCCTGGGAGCCAGCTTTCGCTCCGTGGCCACCCTTTTCAGTTGCTTGAAGGAAGAGCCTGGACACATTTGGGTCATCGTAACATCCCAGGGCCCAGTGCTTGGCCAGCGAGCATCCTGGGAAAGAAGGGAGGGAGAGAGCGTGGGAAGGGAAGGGAAAGGGAGAGGGGGAAGAAGGGAAGGAAAGGGAGGGAGGGAAGGGAAAGGGAGAGGGGGAAGAAGAGAAGGTCTTGAACCCGGGTGTGTCTTGCTTCACATCCGGGACCGGCCCCACCCTCCCCAGATGCAGCTGTGTAGACAGAAGCCACTGTGGACATCTTCCCTCGTTCTTATCAGGTCGCCCCTCAGCGTGATGTGAGTTCCCACTCCCCGCCCCCTCCAGCCCTCCCCCACGCACATGCTGTGAATCATATGCTCAGAAGGGCCTGCCTGAGTCCATTCTCGAAAACCCGTGATAGAAGACCGCACCAGCCACTTCCCCCTTTTTTGACCCCACGAGCAGGTGCACCATGTAATGGCCCTGATTTCCGAGATCTGATTAAACTGTCATGGACGCCGCACCATCGCCATAACTCCTCCGCCTCGGGGAGGCCCAATTACGGCAGCCTGGGCGCACCCAGGGACGCGGTAGATAAGGGTCTGTCGGCGTTCCTGTTACGGGGGCCGTGTTTGGGGTTTTGTTTATTTAAATTGGATGGACTGGGTGCACCGGCGAGTGACGGAGGGGCTGGCCGCGTGGGCGGCGGCTGGCGAAGGAAGTGTCGCCTTCCCGCTGCCACTTGTTGACGTCGTGCATGTCTCGGGGTCAGCGGGACATGCCCTGGTGACTCCTGGGAGATGGCACGCGCAGTCAGGAGCTGCGAGGTTGGCCTGATGGGGCGGGCAGGGCAGCCGCTGGGAGTGGGGTAAGAGGAAGCTGTGGAAAGACATGGGAATACGGGGTAGGGGGAAACGTTATATCCTGAGAGTGATTTGAAGGGCCATCAGGATGAGTGGCTAAAAAGCAGGAAGGAAAGGACCCAACGGGCTTTGAAAATGTGTGTAAAGTAAATCCCTGCCAGGCATTTGGGGTACCGTATGTATGACTATGAGCTGGAACTGACCGGGGACTTCCCGTTGCTCATGGACTCCAAGCCAAACTCTTAACCGTGGCCTTTGAGACACCATGTAATCCAGCCTCACCTCTGCCAGGTCTCCATCTGGCTGACTCGGCTCCCGCCACATGGCCACTCAAGTCCCTGACTATGCCACACGTTCATACCCCAGGGCCTTTGCACGACCTAAGCCCTCCTCCGCCCGAAAGGCCTTTCCCAGCTGGCTCGGTGTCAGTCACTCCTCCGAAGACCATCCCAGATCAGTCAGTGCAAGGCTCCATCCCACCCACCGCTAGTCACTCTTACAGCATCCGGTCCTGTGCCAACAGAGCATTTATCATCCTGAGTAATTACGCACTTGAGTGTTTGTTTGTTTATTTGCTGTTTGGACGGGACATATGTTGTTTTGTCTTCCCATCCTCCCTTCTTTGGAGAAATCTCAGTCTCTCGTGACACATGGTTCCAGTCTGGCTGCCACTTCCAGACTCTGCCCTCCCTCCCAGGCCCGGACAATCACAACCTCCCGTTCCAGTCGGAGGGACTGGTCCGAGGAGTGCGCATGGGGCCCAAGCCGGGACCCCCAGTGTCCACAGAGCAGAGGCTGGGATCCTGGTTTTAATGAAACATGTGGCCGAATTCTTGGACACTGTTTGTTCCCAACGAAAGGCGGGCTCTGCTCCCTCTCCCCGTGGGTGAGGACGGCCTTGTGTGACCGCCCCAGCGAACAGATTGTGGCAGAAGACTGCATGACCTCGAAGGCTTGGTGACAAAAGAGGACACAGCTTGCACCTGGCTCTCTCTCTGAGGACCGTCATCTCTGAAACCGGCCGCCATGCTGTGAGGAAGCCCAAGCCACCTGGAGAGGCCACATGTTCGGTGTTGCAGCCCCGCCGAGGCTCCAGCCGCAGCCCAGCACGAACTGTCACACACGTCAGCGAAGGGGCCTTCGGACGATGCCAGCCCCAGCCTTAGAGTGACTGGAGGCGATGCCAAGAGGCGCGGGGACAAGCTGTCCCGCTGAGCCCTGCCGGAATTGCAGCTTTGTGGCCAAAATCAGTGATGTTTTAAGACATTCAGTTAAGACGTTCAGTCTTTGGGTTGTTTCATGTATGTATTTATTGATTTCAGAGAGGAAGGGAGAGGGGGAGAGAGAGAGAGAAGCTTCAATGATGAGAGAGAATCATTACTTGGCTGCCTCTTGCATGCCCCACACTGGGGATGGAGCCGGCAACCCGAGCAGGTGCCCTGACCGGGAATTGAACCGTGACCTCCTGGTTCCTAGGTCAACTCTCAACCTCTGAGCCACACTGGCTGGGCTGCTTTGTTCCTTACACAGCAATAGAAGAAGGGTGCAGGGTGCTAAGCTGGAGGGATGTAATGTGGGGGGGACTCTGGGCAGCCACCCTCCCCGCCCCCTGGACAGGCCTGTCCGCAGACTGATGCCACACAGAGAGGAGTGGTGATGGGGACAGGGGGGCAGAAGCTGTGGCTGAGCCTGGGCCCCACAGCTGTTCCTGCAGTTCCATGGGGCCCGCGGGGCTCCTGCCTGGTGACTGGTATTAACAGGTTCCCTCTGAGCTTAGGGAAGTGGGGGGGAGGGGGGGATTTCTTCTGTCTCCGGTGCCATGACTTCTAGATGAACCCACAATTGCTCCCCTAGACATGTGCTCTGGGACCCAGGGCCCACTTCCGTCTTCGCCCCTGTTGCACCTGCAGTGCCTGCACGTTGCTGCTGGGTTTGGAGTTAAGGGTTGAGTCTGGAAGGGATGAACTCTTAGTCCTCTCATCACCCTGCACTGGGTAGAAGCTACTGGTGATGCTCAGAGAGGTGGTGGTGGTGGGGGGGCAGTTGAGGGGGGCCTGGATAATAAATCCGGGTGGCACATTTGAACCCGAGTGATGCCTTAAGGCTCAAGGTCCCGGAGCTGGGTGAAGACAGAAAGGGCACCCTTGGGAGCACTTCGAGGGGTCCCACAGGGGGCTCAGTGTGACAGCCTTCCTGCCAGGCCAGGGCTCCTGGCATTTGCTCTCAAGACCCATGGACCTTCCCATGGATCTTTGCGATGACTTGCTACCCCCGGCTCCCACCTCACCAAGTCCCCAGCACCTGCCCCGGGCCTCCGGGTTGGTCCAGGAGAGAGTGTTGCCCGAGATGAGACAGGCTCATTTCTTGAGCTTCCCCTGGACACAGATCCCACACAAACCTTTCCGCGGAGTTCTTACACTCGCTGCACCCACTTTGTAGGGACTTGCAAGAGTTGACCTCATGTCCTCAAGGTCACGGTCTAGTTCTTTGCTGCATGACAACTGCCCCACCACCAAGTGGAGTCAGACAGCAACGCCAAGGATGCCGCAGTCCCTGTGGGCCGGCAGGCCAGGTTTACCTGGGTCCCTGGTTCAGAGTCTCTCACGGGTTTATACACTCAAGGTCTCAACGGGGGGCTGTGGTCTCATTTCAAGGTCCGACTGGGTCAGATGTGCCTTCAAGCTCATTCGCACGGCTGTTGGCAGAAATCAGCCCTCGAAGGCTGTCGGACTGGGGGTCTTATTTCCTCACTGGCTTTTGGCCAGAGGGCGCCCACCCTCGGTGCCTGGCCCCGTGGGCATTTCCAGCATGGCAGCTGGCTTCATGAGAGTGTGCAAGCTGAGAAGGAGAGGGAGCAAGCCAGCAAGAAGGCAGCCACGGTCGCTCAGAGTCTCATCTCAGAAGCGACTTCCCATCAATGTTGTCTCCTTAGGCGCAGCCCACGGCCACGGAGCGGGATTCTGGGGTGTGAATACCGGAAGGCGGA
The DNA here is from genome assembly GCA_026230045.1 of Corynorhinus townsendii. Lineage (NCBI taxonomy): Eukaryota > Metazoa > Chordata > Mammalia > Chiroptera > Vespertilionidae > Corynorhinus > Corynorhinus townsendii. The sequence goes on from JAPDVU010000014.1 coordinate 24,426,826, forward strand.
GCCTCATCAGAAACTGCGTGCCACGGTCACCCAGACGGAAGGGTTTGAACTCAAGCCGTGTGTTTTTTCTCGATGCCACGGTCTTTCTGGAAAAATACGTGGATGGACCTCAAGGGGAAGGGGGCCCCCGGGCAGCGAGGAGAAGGGAGAGCGCGTTCCTATTTCCTTGAGTTCTCTCCCCTGCATGGAATCAGAGAAAAGGGAAGAATGGGGAGGGCGTATGGAGAGAACAGAGCGGGCCCCTCCGAGCCGCCCCGAAGACCAAGCACACGGCAGCTTTTTCCAGCTGCTGGGGCTGCAGCTTCGGTTCTGGAGCACTCTAAACACCCCTCAGCTGATCTGAGACACATTTCCTCATTTCTTCCAGCGTCTGCACGCTGCTCGGGGCCAAGAATGCTCCAGTTGGAGGAAGGGCTGTGCAGATCTGCCAGCGGCTGGCTGCCCCCACTCCTCCGGGCCATCCCTCTCCCAGCCTCTGGGACAGCTGTGTGCTTGCTCTCAGCTTAGGGGGCGAAGGGGAGCAGATGGGATGGAGGCAAGAGGCATGAAGAGTGGTGGTCATTATAGGGTGGGGCCATCTCTTCACCCTTCTGTTCTAGAGGCCTCGGAGGCAGAACCAGAGTGAATGTCAACATCGACCTGTGGGCTTGCCACACTCCCTTCTTCGGTGTTTATAATCACGACTAAGGCCTGCTCCCCTCTCTGGACTGGTAGTTCTACTTGTAGGAAATATGATTGACTCAGGCTGTATCGTCAACCTGGAGGGTACTCTGTCAGCTTAGCAAACTCCTACTCAACCCACAAGACCCCACCTAAAATGCCCTTTTCCTCTCTGATGTCCCACAGGATGTAGCAGCGTTCACGTCTTATGATTTCCCAATAATAGTAACAAAAACTAATATTTATTGAATATCCACTATGTGCCAGGTGGTATACTAAGAACACTACACAATTTAATAATGTAATCCTTCCTTTGACAACATGAGGCAGATATTATTGCGACCTCCGTTTGCAGATGAGGAAATGAGACTGAAACAGATGAAAAGACTTGCCCAGGGTCGCCCAGCTAGCAAGCAGCACAGACAGGGTTTGTGTTTGGGCTGGCACCGAGTTGACACTTGGGAAAGGGTGTGCTCTGTGGGACCCAGAACTCATGGAGAGTGAGGTTGGTCTGCTTAACGGAGCTTCACAGAGTCTCCCCTGAGTTTCTCCTTCTGCCCCTGGGACACACCCTCACTCTCTGGGACTCTGATCCCCTTTGTCCTACTTGACCCGTCATCGGACAGAGTCCTGGAGTTGGGGACCTCCTGTGCTGGGAGAAGTTCTGATGCTCTAAGCCCCTCCGCAGACCCACGAGGGCACACGGGGGGAGCAGAGCACTGAGAGTCCACACGGGTGTGCAGGGACCAGCCTCTCCGCCTGGGGAGGCAGCAAGGCCAGGGGCCGGGGAAGTTTCTTCTAAGTGACTGGGAGATTGAGGCAGAGACAGCGGGGTAGAGGAGAAGGAGAGGAAAACCCTGCAGGAGAGACACACAGGGCCAGACAGGATGCGGGGAGAGGCAGAAACACTGCGGGAGACAGAGAGACAGAGGCAAAGAGGCAGAGAGGGAGGGAACGGCGAGGCCTGGGGAAAGATGAGACGAGAGATGAGAAGGGATGAGAACTGCGAGAGAAACACAGGAGCCGTGTGGGGGAGGACAGATGGAGAGGGCCACATGCCACACGAGACAAAGGACAGGAATGAAGAGAGGGACAGCAACAGAGAGACAGGGAGGCCTGGAAGTAGAGAGAAATAGCAGAGGAGGGAGGCAGAGAGAGGCAGAGAGAGAAAACCAGGGGGGCCAGGATTCCAAAGCGGGGGGAGACCAGGGATTCCGAGGCTGGTGCCGATCGGCTGGAGGGGAGAGGTCCCATCAGTGGCGGGGAGCCTGGGAACCCAGCCGGCGGGCAGCCCTGGCTCCTGCCGCCCCATCACCCTCGCCAATGTCTCCTGCACAAACACAGCTCTGTTGGCCAAACCACCCTGGGTGGAGTCCGGCCTGCCCTCTCTTTCGTGTGGCAACTGTTGCCATGTGGAGAGGCACCCCGTCTAAATAATCCCACATCCCCCCCCACCCCCCCCACCTCACCCCAGCTCCCTCTTGGCAAGCAGGGGCCCATGGGAGCCAGGCTGCTCCTCATGAAGCGGGGAGGGGGGCGAGCAGGGTGCAGAACTCCCGTCTCCCCCCAGTCTGGCAAAATCAAGCGTTCTTCTGCCTTGTTCTTAGCTTTTTGCTTTTTCCTATCACAGCCGACCCCATCACACGTCCCAGGCAATTTTTTTTCCCCAAGGAAAACAAGTCTTTCGAGGCAGAGGTGACCCCGCGGTGATAAGTGAGGAGTTCACCTGAGAGTGTGTTATCAGCCGCCGTGGCTGCCCGGGCTCAGATTTCTCATTTCGATGAGGCGGCCCGGGAAATTGGATGCAGCCTCACGGTCCTCCTCTGATGCGCTTCCTCGGGCTGGGCCTGCAGGGCAGCAGCCTGGCCTCGTCTTTGGAAGTCGGGAAAGCTGGTGCACGGTGGGGAGGCTAGGGGGCTCGATATTGGGGGAGTGAGTTTTTCTTCTTGCTCTCCCCTCTTTCTTTTTTTTTTTAATTTTAAAGTTTTCTTAATCCTCATTCGAAGATATTTTTTCCATGATTTTTAGAGAGTGGAAGAGACAGGGAAAGACAGAGAGAAACATCGATGTGAGAGAAACTCATTGATGGGTTGCCTCCTGCACACGCCCGGACCAGGGCTCGGGCTGGGGAGGAGCCTGCAACCAAGGTACGTGCCCTTGACCGGAATCGAACCCAGGACCATTTGGTCGGCAGGCCGATGCTCTATCCACTGAGCCAAACCGGCCTGGGGCCCTCCAAAGATCAGAAGGCACATGGCATGCCAGGTACCCTCCATTCCTCCATCGTCACGCTGTGAAAGAGGACATGAGGGGGTCCAGGTTCAGAGGAGAGAGAGCCTCGCCAAGCCCACCCAGCTGGCCAAGGGCAGGGCTGGGTTTGGGGTTCTCAGGCCGCTTTCTCATAGAGCTCAGCCTGAGCTATTGAAATTATGTCTTCCTTTCCTACCTTCCTTGTCTCTGATTCCTTGTCTCTTTCGCTCTGTCTTTTAATAGATAGATGATAGTTAGGTAGGTAGATAGATAGATAGATAGATAGATAGAGAGATAATAGATGGATAATACTAGTAGATAGACAGACAGTCTTCAGGAAGGAATAAGGGAAGAAGGAAGAAAGAGAAACAGGGATGGAAAGACACACACACATCCATACACACATAGAAAGGGACAAATCTCTCTCTCTGCGTCTCTCTTTCCATCTCTGTCTCCCTCCCTCCTCCTCTCCCCTTGAAAAACAATTCACAACTTCAACGTACCAAGGCTGACCCTTCCCAGACAAGGTGAGCCCAGGCACCCCGGCCTCCTCCCTCTCCAAGTAGGACCTTCCCCCACTGTGTGTCCCCCGCATGGCGCTGGGGAAGCCCTGGTCCTACTGAGTTACAGCAGGAAGATGGGGCTGGGGCCCCTTGGCAGGGAGCCAGGCTCTGCTGGGAGGAGCTGGGAGGGGCCGGGAGCCGGATGTCTCTGGGCTTGGAGGACTGTGCCCACACCTGCCCCTGCCCCGGGGGACCTGGCACCGCTACGGAGGACTGTTACGGAGGCAGATGTGTGTAGGACACCAGCCTGGGAAGGGAGGTGGGGGGCCCCTGTAGACAGATGTCACTGAACCTGCGCAGTAGCCCAGCAGGCATCTATAGATGGCCCCCCGTCTTGCTGGTGAGGAACTAAGGTTTAGGGGTCACCCAGCTGGAGTCACAGCCTCTGACAGAAAGGGGCAAAGCAGGGGCTCAAACCAGGGCAGCTCCAGAGTCCCGGCTCCGTATCAGTATCCTCACGACCTCCTGCCAGCTTGTTGCTGGGTCCCATCCCAGCTTGTTGCTGGGTCTTCAAATCCATAGCGCCCTGTGGGCCCAGCAAAGGCCCTCTGTAGACAGTTAAGGGGAGGCCCAGAGAGGGCAGGTTGCTGGCCCAAGGCCACACAGCATACAAAACCTAGCCCATGTCCTCTCATATCAACCCATATTCAAGGAACCTGCCCTGATCGATATGGAGACCCCAGCACGGGGAGCACCCCATTTCTGTCTCTCAACAAACGATGTCAAGCCTGCTGGGCATTGAATTCACTCCCCCTCTTACGGATGATTCCCCAACAGAAAATTCCTCCAGCGACAAGGAGAAATATTTCCCGCAAACCTATTTACTTTTCGAATTTCAGTTGCCATAACAACTCGGCACAACTATTTATGTAAAGTCTTCGCCTTCCAAGTCTTCGCGAACACCACGCTCTGCGGAGAGTTCAGCTCAGCCCTTTCCATAACAACACGTTTTTTCAATCAATGCGAGTCTGGGACTCTTTTTTTCTATAAACACACATAAAATATGTTGTGCAAAACTTTTGAAAAAGCTAACGGGGAAACGCCGCGTTTCCTAGACCCATTCCTCTCTCGTTGCTCCCAACAGATGCCTCCCCAGGCATGATGATGAGAAGGCGGCCGGCTGGCGTGGGTTTTTCCAACTTCATCGAATTGTTCCCGCTCCTGGTCATCTGCGAGTGCGCAGCGTCAGCAGGGGTCCCCGGGAGGAGTCTCGAACCCCAGTCCCAGCTCAGGCCCTGCCCCTCATGGGCCGGGGAGGGACACACTGGGTCCAGCTGAGCCCTCGCTCAAAATCGGGAGCAGAGAGCGCCTAGGCAGGGACCCGGTGTCCGGGGCTCCTGCAAATGGCCTGGGCCCTGGCGGGCTTGGGTCCTGGTTCAGATGTTCCGTTCCGGGTGCCTTGTCAGCCTCCGTACATGCTGTTCCCTTTGCCTAGCATTTCCTTTGTCAACCTGTCAAGCTGACACGGAAGGGCCCGTGCTTGCTTTAATGCTTTAATGCTGCGCTGTTGCCATCTTGAAATCCTTCATTATCTCTGAATGAGGCCCCGCGTTTTCATTTTGCAACGGACGCCACAGATTCCGTGGCGACTGGGCCCGACTCTGTCCCGGTGTGCGGTGTGTGACAGATCATGGAATCCCAGACCATCCCCGGAAGCAGGCACTGCTGTGATCTCTATTTGACAGGTGAGGAAACGGAGTCCCACCTGCTCAAGGTTACGGCCATCCCCATGGCCCCAGTGCAAGCTGGGATGCATTAGGCCCTGTGCCAGGGCTGAACGCTTTTCCTGTGTTACGGCATGCCATCCTCTAGTTAGCCCCGTGAGGCGGGAACCAGGATGAGCCTCATTTTCCAGAGGCACAGAGAGGTTCAGTCACTTGCTCAAAGTGGCACAGCAAGCACGTGGAGGAGGCGTGCTTTCCTGAGAGGCCTGGTCCATCTCTTCCCTAAACGCCAGCAGCAGCTTGCTCAGCATGCCCTGGCCTCTAGGCCCTACAAGCAAGCCCATCTCCAGCATGTCAACCCATATCATCCACCTCCCTTAACCTGACCTCGAGTCACTCCAGTTTCTGGCAGCAAATCTTCCCTGGCTCCCAGTACTCTCAAGAAGCATCTAACCTCCTTAGCCTGACCATTGAGACCCTCCGTGATATGACCTCTGCTAACCTCCACAGCCTCAGTGTCCATCTTGCTCCTGGTGCTTCTGCACTCCGGACTGTCTGTCATTACATTTCTGCAGGCACCAGGCTGCTTCATGAATTATCAGGTTAGGGACCAGGTTGCCCTACCCAGAGCCTGGCATACCGGCCCTCTAGAAAAAGCCTGCTGGACTGAACCAACCTTGCTGGACCAGTGGCATCCGTCATGCTTCCTCTCCTTTACCCCCATAGCCAGGATGCTGACTCCTCAGTGTCCCTCCAATCCAGTGTCTGTCTTCTCTCTGTCCCCTGCCCACACCCTAGCAAAGGCCACCAGGATTGCTCACACGAATGCCTGTCCCACCTTCTCCCCAACTTCTCTGCCTCCAGTCTTGCTCCTTCCGGCCAATTCTACAAACTCCAACTGGAGAACCATCTTGCTCTCTGCTTAACACCCATCATTCTCAAAATGAAATCTGAAAAGCGTTAACAAGGCCGAGAGGCCTCCGTATCTGACCCTGATGACCGCTCCACTCCTCCAGCCACCCAGTGCACACGGAGCCATTTCCGGCGGAGGGCTCCATAAGCTGTTCTTCCTGGCTTGGCTGCCCCAACCCTACTCTGCCCCTTCGGCCTCAGCTCTTCCCCTGGAGGCTCTCCCTGACCATGGCCCCGCCCCTCAAAGCAAGGCCAGGCTCTTCCTGGGCTCCCACAGCACCAACCCCCCCATTGTTCCCCATCAAAACACTGGTCTGCATGTCTGTCCCCTGCCCCCCACATTGAAGGGGAGCTTCCTGAGAGCAGAGCTCATATTTTGTTCCTTGATCTACTTCCCATGCGTGGAACATAGAAACTGCTCGATCAACAGATGGAGGGATAGTGGATGAGTGGATGGGTGGATGAATGGAGGATGGATGGATGGATGGATGGATGGATAAGTGGATGGATAAGTGGATGATAAATAAATGGATGGGTAGGTGGATATGTGGATGAATGGGTGAATGAGATGATGGATGGGTGGATAAATAAATGAATAGATGGACATTTGGATTAATTGAGTGGATGGTAAATGAATGGAGGAGTAGGGGGTGGGTGGTTTGGTAGATAGATAGATAACTGGGTGGCTGGCTGGCTGGATTGATGGATGGATGGGGTGCTGGATGAACTGAGTGGATAACGAATGAATTGGTGAGTGGGTGGACAAATGTATAGGTAAATGAAAGAAAATCCCAGGCACCTTCTTGTAATAGTTAATATTTGGATGGCAAGGTACTCAAAGGTCTTAGCACATAGTAGGCAGGCAATAAATGTGTATTGAATGAATGGTTGAATGAATGTCAGAGAGCCTCTGGTCACCAAGCCTCCATGAGGACCTGTTTTTCCTCTTATTTGTTTTATTCTCTCCCACCTCCATCCTCCCTGACCCCCAGCCTCCCATAGCCTGCTGCAGTGGCCCCCAGACCCACGCCTGCCCATTAATTATTGAGTGATATAATCCAATTTTATCTAATGAATTAATAATAGGCTGTAGGAATATTTTAATAATGAAATACTTGTGAGTTATGTTTTGATCATTACAACAGGCTTTCCTAATTACCCCACGGCTGTGAAAATAAAATAAAAATCAATTAGGTGGTGTTCCATGCCACCCCAGGAGCACCCCCTCAGAGCTTCGATGAATGGACCCACCAGGATCAGGAAGATCAATTTATCTCTGGGCCTCGCCAGGCTTGTAGAGCAGCGGAGGGATTCCAGGGAAGACGAGGAAAGGGATCTCACCGAAATACATCAGGCGTTTAGTCATCAAGACCAACAGAAGAAACCTCTGTCTGTACAGATGAAAAGACTGAGGTTCAGAGAGGACCCATGACCAGCCAAGTCAGCCTCCAAGTGGAGTGGCTGGACAGCATCTCTGGACTCCTGGCCCCGGATCACCCCTACGTCCTCTCTTTGCCGTGACAAAGCCTTTAGTGGTCAGTCTGAGCCCTGGCCATGCCTCCTGTCTCGACCGCTGTGACTCCCCCAGGTACTGAACTGACTCTTCTCCACGCCCCTCTGCCTCTGCCCGTGCTGAGCCCTCTGCAAAGGATGCCTTCCTCTCCCTGTCCCCTCCCCACCCCTGACCTCTGCCATCTGCCTGGCAAAGACCTCCCTCCCTCCTGCCCTCAAGGGCCACCACTACATGAGCATTGCTCCTCTGTCTCCCCTAAAAGACTGGGAGCTCCTTCAAACCAAGGACAAGTTCATTTGGTCTCCCCAGGGATGTTAACACGGGGCCTGACAAATGGTAACAGGCACAATACAGGTTTGTCCGAGGCCAGATGGTGGGAGGAGAGGTGGAAGAGGGAGGAAAGGAGGAAAATAAACAAGGGGCATTGGTTCTGGAGTCCTTTCCAGAACGTGTTTAACCAAGGCCACCGAAAGGACATTTGGGCTGAAAAGTGCTCATTTAGGGACAGCACAGTGGGTATGAAAGCCACAATCAAACTGGATACGTTAAAGCAAGAGAAATATTTTCAGGGGGACAAAGAATGTTAATGAGGGTAAATAGGTAGATTTTAAACCACATCTCTCTCTCTCTCTCTCTCTCTCTCTCACACACACACACACACACACACTCTCACACACAGAGAGTCAAGAAAAGAAGCCTGGGCTATTGACCCTGAGGGCCTTCTCTAAGATGCCGCCTCGATGAGGCACTTGAACTTGTCGCAGACGCTGCCCCAAAGGGTCCCCTGTGCAGAGCTGACAAGTGCCAGCTGGGGCTGGAACCAGTGTGATTATGACCTGTTCCTTCAGACCCTGTCGTGGTCCCGTCCCCAATAACCACAGAGTCCAGGTCAACCCGCAGGGCCAGCCAGGCTTGGCCTTCTGTGCCGGCTCTGAGTCCACAGTAGGGCCTGGGGGGAGGCCAAGATGGGAGGAGTTTGGTGAACTTAAAGCACCAAGGCCTCCTCTCCCTGTCCCCTTCCTCACACCCTCCCGTTCCCCTCCGCCCCCCCGCCCCCCACCTCCACTTTCAAGCAGGTTCCATTGATGTTAGCTCTGACTTTCATCTCAGAGGCAGTTTATTGAAAACACAGATTCTAGAGCCAGGCTTTTCAGGTTCAAACTCCAGCAGGGCCACTTACAAACTAGTTAGGCATGTCTCTTGGCCTCTCTGTGCCTCCACCCCCTTGAGGGAAATTAATGAGCTGATTTACATAAAACCTTTGATTAGGGGGTGTCTCTGTTCTCACCTTCTCTGCTAAGAGCACCTTGATTTGCGGCACCCTCCTTGACTTTCAGTGTGGATTGAATGGCTCTGGCCACGCCCACCAGTGCAAGAACTTGGGCGTGTCCCCATAGCTAGCCAATCAGCAGAATCCATTAATCCAGCCATGATTGGTGAAGATCAAGCCCTTGAGTCAAGCCAACCAATCAGAGCTAAGGAGGGTCAACATCAACAAATATTAGCTAGCATTAGGGATGTCATTGTAACAAATGTTGATTCCCCAAGCTGAGTCCCATTGAAGGCCGAAGAGAGGAAGTAACTAAAAAGTCTGGGCTCCTGACCTAGCCAGTTTGGCTCAGTGGACAGAGCATTGGCCTTCAGACTCAAGGGTCCCAGGTTCGATTCCCTTCAAGGGCATGTACCTTGGTTGCAGGCACATCCCCGGGAGGGAGTGTGCAGGAGGCAGCTGATTGATGTTTCTCTCTCCCTCTCCCTTCCTCTCTGTAAAAAATCAATAAAATATTTTACAAAGTGAATAAAATAAAAAGTCTGGCCTCCATAGGCAGAGGGGACTCATGTCTTTCCCCCTCCACCCTCCCAGCAGGACGAGGTTAGATGGCTCCTCAAATGCCCACTGCTCTCTCCTGCTCTAAGAGGAAGTTAATTAAGTTAATTACACAAGTGATTCTGAGCGTGGGCCTTGAGCTTGATTCCAACCCCAATCCTTCCTTCCTGGCCTAGCTGGCCCTTATCCCTCACGTCTCAGTTTCTTCACCTGGAAAATGGACATGACCAAAGACCTGAGGGAAAATGCTGCTGGGAATTCAGTGGAGTCTGGCACACCCAGGGCCTGGCACAAGGTGAGCCTCCGGAAGAGATGCCGGCCGCTGATAACATGCCTGATGCCGCCTTCTCTTGTAACTGGCTGTGAGATATCTGTCTGTTGCCAGACTGGGCTCCTGAGGCAGGGCCCGTGTTCGCGATCACTGTACCCTCAGCACACGGCGCAAGGCTGGGCACGGGGTGGCGGGAACAAATGAATGAGCAGAGGGAGGGAGGACGGGCGGGAGGAAGGGAGAGAGCCAGAGAAAAGCACGTGCCTCTTATGCCACTGCTTTAGACTCAGAGAGTGTTCAATATGGGAGACAGGAGACCAGCCCCGAGCCCTGCACTCTGCAGGGACAGAGCCCAGAGAGAGGCAGTGACTTCCCCGGGGTCACACAGCAGATCTCGGCGGAAGAGAGCTCAGCAGGCCCTCTCTTCCTGTCTGGGGAAGACAGCACCCCCAAGCCAGCTGCTCCCCCAGGTGTCTCCTTCCCCAAACAGGCTGGGCCCCACCGAGAAAGATCCTGGGGCCTCCAGGCCAAGGAGCGAGGTGACTCAGGACCAGGTGGGGAGGAGGCTGGGGTGCAGGTGGAGGAGTTCTTTGTAAGTGAGTCAGGCAAACCAGCTTCTCTCCTAATACGATCAGGAATCTCTTGGCCTGAACTCAAGTATGCGGGACACGAACGTTAGTTTCCTGGAACTGGAATCTCAGGAGCTCGGGCTGTGCGGGCTGGGTTCTGAGCCCTCCTGCTGTCAGCTCCCATCCTGGGGGGCGGCGGGGGCGGGGAGTGGTCCCCAAGGAAGGCAGCTCTGCTTCTCCTCTGACTGCTCCTCCCACAAGAGAGGGCTCAGGCATCAGTATTGGCTCCTCCATTGTGATAAATGTGCCGTAGGAGTGTAAGGTGTTAACAGTTAGGGGGGCTGGGTGGAGGGTATGCAGCAGCGCTCTGCATTGGCTTTGCAATCTTTCTGGAAATCTAAAACTATTCGAGAAACAAAAATATATTTACATGTAAAGAAAAAGCTTCATTGGGATATAATTCACATGCCATTTACCGTGCAGAATTTAATTTTGTTGTTGTTTTTTTACTATCTATTCACAGGTATGTACATCCATCCCCACGGCCAAGTTTAGGATATTGTTATCACCCCCCCAAAGGAAACTGTGTACCACTTAGCTGTCGCCCTCCGACCCAGCCCCTGGCAACCACCACTTGACTTTCTGTCCCTGCAGATTTTTCTATTCTGGGCATTGTACATGAAGAGAATCATACAATATGTGGCCTACTGTGTGTAACTTCTTTCATTTAGCAGGATGTTTTCAAGGTTCATGCACATTGCCCCCTGTGTCCATACCTCACTCCTTTTTCACGACCGCGTAATAGTCCATTGTATGGATCTACCACCATTGGTTTACCCATTCATCCATTAATGGATATGTAGATTTTTCCACCTTTTAGCTCCTGTGAGGAATGCTACTATGAACATTTGTGTATACGTTTTTTGTGTGCATGTCTGTTTTCATTCTTCTTGGATAGATACCAAGGAGTGGCATGGCTAGGTCACATGGTAACTCTGGCTACCAGCATTCTAGCAACTGCTGGACTATTTTCCAAAGCGGTTGCACCTTTTCTTCATCCCCACGCTCTCCCAGTTTTCAAAGGTATCATTTCTTGAGCCAGTGGCTCACACACATCCTCTCATTGAATCCTCACCACAACCTAGAGAGTAGTTGGGCATAACTACCTCCCCATCTTCCGGATGAGGAAACTGAGGCTCGGAGAGGTGAAGCTGTTCACCCAGGTCACTCAGCCTGTGTCTCGGGATTCTGACTAACTGCTTGGTTCAAATCACACCACCAGGGACTTGATGTTTTGGAGGTTGAGATGAAAAAGGGGAGGCTGGGGTAACTCTGAGACCAAGGGGACCCTCCCCCACGCCTGACAGGTGATCCTGGTAGAGCATTTGCCCTGGGGCTCAGTGGGCTGAGCAGGAAAGCCCTGGGGACTGTAACTGGAGAGGCCTGGCCTTGGGGCTCTGCTGGGGCCGGAGAAAAGCACAAAGGGTCCTTTGTGCTGCCCTTTGTTCCCCTGGCAGCCGGCCTTGCTGCGCCCCTCTGACCAGCAAGGAGCGCGCTGGGTCTGCAGAGCAGCTGAGCGGTCTCAGGTTCTATGAGGGGCCTCCTGGGATGGACCAGCGGACTCATTGGGGGGAGGGGGGGTGAGAAATATTGGGGGCGTAGTAGGTACTCAGTGTATGGAAATCACCCCCCTGACTTTTTTTTTTTCACTTTTCTTTGTCCTTGATGTAAAGACACCAGGCACCAGACAAAAGAAAAAAAGAAAAAAGGAGCTAAAACAGCCCAGGTCCCATCCTGAGCCCGCGGCCAGGCCCATACTTCTTGTGTATCTATCCAGCAAGTTTTCTTGTTTATGTACAAACCTATAGGCATGCACATGCGTGTTCCTTTTTCTTTTCTTTTTTTAAATATATTTTGTTGATTTTTTAAAGAGAGGAAGGGAGAGAGAGATAGAGAGTTAGAAACATCGATGAGAGAGAAACATTGATCAGCTGCCTCCTGCACGCCCCCTACTGGGGATGTGCCCGCAACCCAGGTACATGCCCTTGACCGGAATCGAACCTGGGACCTTTCAGTCTGCAGGCTGACGCTCTACCCACTGAGCCAAACTGGTTCCGGCGCGTGTTCCTTTTTCATATACGAATGGCAGCTCTCAGTATCCACTTTTATCCCCACTGGTTGATGCACGAGGAGAACATCCCGTATGAGCACAAGGAGAAGGTCTCCCTTCTTCTCCGTGACTGCGTGTAGCATGAGCAGGAGGCAGCACCCTTTATCGGGTTAGTCTGGGCTAATTTTTCTCAGTCTCTCCTGCTCCAGTTAATGCTGAAATACTGTCTTGCACACGCATCTCTGCACACAAATGTGCGAATGTGCTGGGGATCCATTCCGATGGATGACATCATTGGGTCATATGAGCTGTGCTTTTTTTTTTGCTTTTTCATGGGGGTGGCTCTGTGTACCTCCCAGCAAGGGCTTGGGACAGCCGGGTATCCAGAATCCCGCCAGCACAGGCGTCATCAGCCCCTTCACGTCCTTTACTTTTTACTGAAGTGAAATAGACACACCCACACATGTTCCCGGCATCAGAGTCCAGCTCACAGATTTTCCACAAAGTCCACACCCCAAGTAACCAGCACCCAGAGGAAGACGCAGAATGTTCTCCACCTTTGAAGCCCTTTGGCCCTGGCCTTCCCAGCATGACCCTGATCATTGGTGGGTGATTTTATTCCTTCAAGTGCCTCTTCGGCATAGGTCACTCCAGTGCCACAGGAAGCCAATGCCACCCCCCACTTTTTTAAGGAAAAATAAATCAGTCAGAACAAAGGTTGTCAAACGATGCCCCATGGGTCCATATACTGTAACCATCGTTAACCATGTTTAAATGGCTGTAAAAAAAACTAAAAGAAAAATTCATGGCACGTAAACACTTGATCAGATTTAACTTTCAGCGCCCATAAATAAAGTTTTATTGGCACACGGGCACCCGCTTCATATACATAGCTACCGAGGCTCTGTGGCCCACAGCGCCGAAAATATTTACTAGCCGGTCCGTTGCAGAAAACGTCTGCCAACCCATAATCTACAGCCTCGTCACTCATGGGGTCGGGAAGGGACCTGGATGCTGTTTTATTTGGGCACTAAAGGGGCAATGGGACCCCAAGTCATTTGCCTCCAGGGCCCAGGGTAGGGTTGTGGGGGGCTATGGTAGGAGCCTGGGTAGAACCGGCTGTAGCCTGGACTTGGGCGAGGCAGCAAGGATGGAGAAGAGACAATGGACTTGAACAATTCTTCGGGTCACACCAGCAGCATGCGTGGCTGATACCTGTGCAGGCAGAAGGAGGGGGGAGGGGTGGGCGCAGGACCCGGGGGTGAGGCAGATATTAACCTCCATCACCCCAGCAGCCATCTCACCCTGTGCGTGGTGCAAGGATCCGGAATGTATTGAACCGAGGGAAGGAGAAAGGGAGAGGAAATGATATGGTTGATTTTGCAGGAGGTGACATACGAGAGGGGGAGGGCCCTGCACGACCAGCACAGGGGTGGCCATCGGTGCTCGGCACTGAAGGGGAAAGCTCCCAGGAACTTTCAAGGATCACCTTGCCCAATTGTCCATCGACTCGAACTGTGAGCTGTCTGTGTGGGGTTAATGTTGAGCGACGCCAATGGATGTTTCCAGAAGTTTCTGTCAGGACCTCTGGCCTCGGGGTGGAGAAAGGGCACACAGGCTCTTGAGTCAAGCCTGCAGAAGAATCCTGGTTGTACCACTCAGGAACCCCGAGTGAGTCTCTTCATGCCTTACAGCCTCGGTTTTCCCATCTATGGAATGGGACCACAATCCTGACCTTTGAGAACTGCTAGGAAGATTAAAGAAGACCTTGTGTGTGAGGTGCTCGCCCATTAGGAGCCACAGCCCAAGTGCCAGCTCCCTCGTGGGCCCGTCCCCAAAGTCTCCCTCAATGGGCATCGAGGAGGCCTATGGCTTCGTTCATCTGGAGAGTTTGCAGAGGGTATCATCCTGCAGGAGCAGGGGTTTGGGAGACACCAGTTATGATGCTGAGTGATGCCACCAGAAACACTTATTGTCATAAAGGAAGTTATTCAAACACTATCAATTAGGCGCCCATATTAGCATATTTTTCATTGTAATACAGCCGGAAAGAGGAGATTCTAGAGATTGTTTATTGCCGTTCGGAGCTAATATTTGTTAAAGTGATTAATATGTTGTTCAGACACCGGTGACAGGTGTGGCAGGCATTATTTATCTCCACCGCAGGAGCCTGCGAGGGTGAGGGGTGGGAGCCCTCCATGAGGGGCACCCGGTAGGGGCCTCGGTGGCCATGAGGGACCATGTCCTTCTCCCTCCCCATCTCGGGCCTTGCGCCTCCCGCCGTCCCCCGTGTCCTCCACTGTCAACGTCCCCCTCCGCCGACCATTCCCATCAGCATCAAGGACACCTCCCACCAAACAAGGGAAGACCCACACGCCTCCTCCCCGGCTCCCCCTCCCACCATGCTAGAGGTCCCCTCTTCCCCCCAAAGCCAAACTTTTCTTCCTTGTTGTTGTTTTTTAAAGCCATTTTTATGTTCTCTGGGGGTTCTCTTTCTTTCCCATTAGCTTTTACATGTATTTATTGATTATTATTTTTTAATCCTATTATTTTTTTGAGCATCCTATTTGTTTGGACAAATGTGCAATGACATGGACCCGTCGTCCCGTTATCACACGGAGTGCTTTCACTGCCCTACAGGTCCTCCACGCTTGGCCTGCTCATCCCGCCCTCCCCCAGTTCCTGGCAACCACGGATCTCTCCACCGTCTCCATGGTTTCGGCTTTTCCAGAATGTCATAACGTTGGAACCGTACCGCCCGCAGCCTTTTCAGATTGGCTTCTTTCACTCTTGTAGCGACAGTGACGGTGCCTCCGTGTCTTTTCCCGGTGAGATCGCTCATTTCGTGTTGGTGCCGGATCCTCTCCAACGGCATCCTTCCGCAGACAGTCCACCCCTTGTCTGCTGACTGGGAGTGCCTCCCCCGTCACGGACGACGTGGTCATGGGCACGGAAGCCTGGGCTCGCTGTTCCCGTGGCCTTCCTGCCCCTCCCATCACTGAATATGCTCCAGGGCGGGGTCCTCAGAGTTTCCCACGCTGCTCAGTTCCATGGGTCTTTCCAGACCTCGGCCCATGAGACCCCTCAGAGGTACCAGGTTCCGCAGACACCACCTTCTGTCTTGAGTCATTCTCCCCAGCCTTGAGCCCCTGGTCATGGGTCTCCTAAGCCAGGTGTCCCTCCTACCTGCCATGGGGGTCCTGGAGTCCCTTATTCTATTTTCACGGCCTAGGTCACCTCCTCTGCTCATGGGACCCAAGCCCATCGGGATGGGGTTGAGATGCTCAATCCCCATCCCAGGATGAAGTCCATGTATGTGTACCTGGAGGAGTCCTGGTTATCTCAGGCTCAACACGTCCACGCAGAATTGCATCTTAATTCTACCCCCACCCCTCCCCGGCTCCTGTCCCCTCCGCAAAAGCCTTCATCCTTCATCTTCCTCTAACGAAAGCCAGATCCTCCATCCCCTCTGGTTATCTCCTCCTCCTGTTGACATCCACCCCGGGTCTGGCCACCTCCCTCCGTCGTCTCAGCCCCCACCCTGCCCCAGCCACGGTCACCTCTCCTTTGAGTGTCTCCAGGAGCCTCCCCACTTCCAGGCCTGCCCTCTAGAGTCAATCCTCCGCACGGCGGCGGCCAGAGTCCTATTTTCAAAAACATAAATCATCTCACATCATCCCCCCACTTAAAATCCTTTCCATGGCTTCCCACTGCTCTTGGAATAGGATCCAGATTCCGCAACGTGCCCTCAATCAATAGCGGGCTGTCACCTCCTCTCCAACCCCATCCATCACCACCCGCCCCCCACACCCTGCCCCCCTCGTTGGACTTGTGAAGATGATCTGATTATTTCTCTAAGGGGGAGACTTTGGGGGTGGTCCAAGTGGTCTGTGGGGAAAGGTGCCAAATTTCCCCTCTGAGTGGCAGGGCCTGGGCAGGACCAGGAGCCCCGAGGAGGTCAGGTTAAACGGCACTATTTACTTTCGTCCTCTCCAAAGTGTATTTTGGTGGCGGGAGAGAGTTATGAATAAGCTCTTAATTCCAGCAAGGGCGTGGGTCAGCTCTCCGACAGCGGCGTTTATTGACATTCGTGTCTGAGCCCCTGCCCAGTGCCCGGCTCTGAGGGGCCTGTCTGTGCGCAGGGCTGGCGGCCCCAGCTCACCTGGACCGGGGCCGGGCCTACCTGCGGGCTCTGTCCAAACTGGCATCAGGGTATCACTTTTTCCACTGGCACTGCTGGGGGCCCAGGGGTGTGCGTATCTGGAAGGACTGTCCTCAGCTGGGAGGGACCCACACCCCCTGTCCGGGAGAGCCCAGAAGCCAGATGCCACCCAGGGAACTAGATGGGTGGGAGGTCGACCAGTTGTTTGAAGATTTGTCACCTGGTCAGACTGTCTGTTTATGCTTTCACTGGGCGGAGGGAATCCTTGGGGCCCAGGAGGGAGCAAGCTGGGATGGTGGGCCCACTGGCTATGTGGCTTGAGGCCAGCCGGGTTCCCCTGTTGGGCCTCAGTTTCCCCATCTTTCTTAGAGCCTCTCTTCTATGGACAGAGATGAAGGCACAGCGGATGGTTATCCCCCAGCCTCACAGAGGACAGTGGCGCTTTTGAAAAGGAATATTGAAGAACACTTTCTCTAGTGGGGCAAAGCTAGAGTTGGAGGACAGAACAGTGGTTGCCCGGGGTGGGGACAGAGTAGGGGACAAGGCCCACAATGAAGGGTGCTCCTCCACGGAGATGGAGCAGCTCTGTAGCTTGTTTGTGGGGCTAGGCAAGGGCCTCTACCCATGGGCCTCAGGTGGCACACACAACTACATGCACACAAGTTCACGTGCAAACGGATGAAAACTCAGGAAGATCCTGTGGTCTAGTTAATGATCTTGTACCAATGCCGACTTCCTGATTTGGAGATGGTGCTGTATCTATGCAAGATGTCACCGTTGGGGGACGCTGGGGGAAGGGTGACACAGGACTCTTGGCATTATTTTTGCAACTTCTCTTGAGTCTATAATTGCAACATAAAAAAGGTTAAAAGTCGAGCCCTGGCTGGGTGGCTCAGTTGGTTGGAGCATCATCCCAGGCAGGGCCTGAGCAGGGCCGGGAGCCCCAAGGAGGTCCGGTTCAACAGCACGACTTACTTTCTGTGTGCCTCGTGCCCTCTGATCCTGCCCCATGGCCTTTGCACAGCCTGGGACACTCCTTCCTGATCGTTCATTTGAGAAGCAACTTCCTTGGAGACACTCCTCCAAGGTCTCAGGTTGGGCCAAACCCCGGCTACAGATCCTCATAACACTCAGGACTCCTCCCTCGTAGGCGTCGTCATGGCAGGCAGGCTTGACGCCTCCATCGGGCACAGGAGGTGGTGCCTAGGGCCCTGACCACGTTTACAGCCCCACGAACATGTTCTCATTTTATTTTAATCGGAATAAAAATATGAATATAATGCAGCCTGGGAAACAACGCAGCCATAAGTTGCAATGTTTATGCTTGTTTGCTATACAGGATGTCCCCCCACAAAAAAAATGTATACACACTTTAACAGCTGATAGCTCAGTTTTGAGAACGAAATGTATTTTAATAAACAGTGCCTTAATAATTATTCAAAGTGTGTGTACACATTTTGGGGGGACACCACGAATGTCCAGGCCCTACTGCCAAAGGGCAGCAGATGGAGAGACAAGTGGTGGGCTCAGCTCCTCCAGAACATCCGCTTTGAAATAAGCGTCTAGATCTCAGTTTTTGCCACAAACGATGGCAACGTGGGGGCCTCAGAAAAACGGCGGAACCTTATTCTTGGCTTTGGAGAGAGGAGGTGGGGAAAACGGCCCTCAGGCACAAAGGTGACAGGAAGAAGGCCCAGCTGAGGGCAGAATGCTTGCCTGGACAGCATGGCTCAGTGATGGAGCATCAACCTATGTACCAGGGAGTCACAGTTCAATTCCTAGTCAGGGCAGATGCCCGGGTTGTGGCTTGATCCCCAGTGTGGGGTGTGTAGGAGGCAGCTGATCAATGATTCTCTCTCATCATTGATGTTTCTCTCTCTCTCTCTCTCTCTCTCTCTCCCTCTCCCTTCCTCTCTGAAATCAATAAAAGCAAAGCAAAGAAAAGGATGCATGGAGAGGAGGGGGAGGTGAGCTGGTCTTCTCTTTGAGATGCTCCAAAGCCCTGCTTCGTTCTCTGCAGCAGCTGGACACACAGGAGGGCTGGAGGCCGCCAGGAAGCCGCCAGGAGGCCATGCTGTGTAGTGGTGAGCGTCCATCCATCGTGGGTCCCAGAAACCCAGGCTCATCCTGGGAAGCCACTCACAGGGCTGCATTCAGCTGGGAGCAGAGCTGGGCTGGAGATCTCAGAAGGCTCCACCCACATGCCCCAGGCTGTGGGCTGGCTGTTGGCTGGGACATCTCAGTCCCCAGCAGGTGGCCCGTCTCTGCTGCCCGCAGGATAGCTTGGGCTTCCTCCCTGGGTGCTCAGGGCAGCCCAAGAGTGAAAGTGGACGCCGCTGGGCCTGTGGAGGCCTAAGCCCAGAGCCCGCCCCCTGCCCAGCATCACTTCCACCACATCCCATTGGCTAACGTGAGTCACAGGGCCCAGACCAGCACCCAGGATGGGGGAATAGACCCCACCTATGGATGGGAGGGATGGCCCATTGATTCTGTGTTCCCGTGGCAGAGTTGATTAGCACGGACACTGCAAAACTTAAAATAGTCACTCTCGGGGCCTCTGCAGAAAGCATTTGCTGAGCCTTGGTCCCAGTCAAGAGGGTGGGATCCCTGGGGCTTGTGATGAAAATGAGGAGAATGACACCCAAGGGAGGCGACCTCCTTTGAGGAGGCCCCTGACTCAGCCCCTAAGGGGACCGCTGGGGGAGCCCCCAGGGGACTCAGGGCCGAAAAGGCGAGGGGAGCTGAGAAAGGCCCCTTGCCCGCTGAGCAGCCTTCTGGTCTTGTTGGGGAGAGAAGAAGCCAGATCTCGCCTCTCTGACTTTTCCATCCAGCTCCTGCCGTGGGCTTTGGCATGTTCTAGAAAATGCAGCCTCTGACCTTCTAAGTCACCTGGGCCCTGGAGTCCTCTGGGAGACTGGTTCGCTAGGACTTGGAATATAATGAAAAGCCGGTGAGAAACCCGATCCCGGCTATCAGGTGGGCGGGCCAGCCAGGGCCCCTTTCTCCCCATGGGCCCGATCCCTTTCCTCTGGCATCCCAGCGCATTCCTAGCGCAGGTTGGATCCTCCCAGCGAAAATAAAAGTCCTTCGCACGCACGTTGCAGGGGTTCCCAAAGACTTCTTTTTTTAAAGTAACCCCCCAACCCGCGGCTTTTCAAGCCACACACAGACTGAATCAAGCTCCATTTGTTTCCAGAAGGCCGAGGGGCAGCGGTTTGGAAAAAAAGAACCTTCTCTGAAACTCACGGGGAGGCGAAGGCGGGGTCAGAGGGCACATTCCTATTGCTAAGATGCATTGACAGGCGCCCAGGCCCCCCTGGGCCCTGCCTGGGAAGAGGAGGGGGCTGCAGCAGGGGCCTGGCCTCCAGGCAGCGGCCTCAGAAACGCTCCCCTGCTCCCCAGAGTTAGCCACAAAGCGTGCAAGGGGGAACCCTCCTCCCTCGCTGGGCCCCCACCTCCTGAAGGTTTGCCAGAAAAGAATCCCGGGTCTCTGGAAGGAACAGAGCAGGGATGCTTAGCCAAGAGATTCCCCCCCCCCCCCTTTTTTTTTGGCTCCTTTAGTTAGTTGAGTTTTGCCCCCGAGTTGGAACCGGGGTTGGGGGTGGGGTGGGAAGCGATGAACAATGGGCAAAAGCTGGGAGTTTTTCTTGACCACTTGCAAGAAGAAGCCCTAGCCAGTTTGCTCAGTGGATAGAGCATCAGCCCTTGGACGGAAGGGTCCTAGGTTTGATTCCTGTCAAAGGCACATACCTTGGTTGCAGGTTCCCCGGCCCTGGACAGGGTGCGTGCAGGAGGCAATCCATCGATGTGTCTCTCTCACGTCAATGTTTCTTTCTGTCTCTCCCTCTCCCTCCCACTCTCTCTACAAATCGATGGAAAAATATCCTTGGGTGAGGATTAACAAACAAAAAAAGGGGGGGGAGCAGGCATGGACTGGGGGTCCTGGTGTGAGTCCCGTTTGGCTTTTGAGGGCTGGGTGAACTTGGACAGCTGTCCGCACCTCTCTGAGACTCAGTTTCTTTGGTTTTGACTGGGACCTGCTCCCTGGCTTTGGACGATGCACTAAAATGGTGACAAACGCCTGTGTTTGCACAGAGCAGGTGCTCCAAACTGCTGAAGGTGGAGGTGGGTGGAGGGTGTGCAGGGAGGCTCACAGGAGGCTGAGGGGCTGGGGGTGGCCCAGATGGGCAGTGCGAAGAGGGTGGAGGTACCACCCTGAAAGCCAGCTTTATGGGCCCATACAAATGAGAGGAAAAGCCCGCAGCCTTCAGGGTGTGCAAGATGCTTTCCCTTTAGGAGAGCAGCCTGGCAAGGTGGGGAGGGCAGATTCTTATCCCACTCAACAGATGAGGATCCTGAGGTCAGAGTGGACCAGGACGAAGCTGGGAAGGGGATTGGGTAGGAGACAGAGGCAACTGGTGGAAGCCTTGACTCAGAAGTCAGGTCGGTGGGGAGCAAATCCAGATTCCACTACGGATGAGCTGTGGGACCTTTCGATTTCACAGGTGTGTGCCTCAGTTTCCTTATCTGTCAAATGGGGATACTAATAAATTCCTACATCCTGGGGCTATCATAGGGATTAAATGAGTTAATAACAGAAAGCACTTAGGACAGGCAAACAGGAAAACTGTTGGCTCTTATTAGCATCTTTACCACCATCATCATCGTCATCATCCCAGCCAACCAGCCAACCAGCTCTGGGCCTTAGGGAAGGCCCTTGTCCTCTCGGATCCCCAGTGTCCCCATGGCAGAATAGTCCCTGATGGTCTCTAACTCTCTGTGTGCCCAGAATTCCTGCTTCCACACCCAATGCACAGGCCAGAAAGTGGGGAGAAACTGGGGCTCCCAGAATCCCGCAGAAGGCCACCTTTTTCTTTCTGGGCCTCAGTTTCCCCATCCGTCAGGTGAGGAGGTGGACAAGGAACACTCTGAGAAGCACAAAGCCCAATCTTTGCACTGCAGGGGTCCACACGCTTTGTGGAGCTCTGGGGGAAACTGAGTCACTGCTCTGAACAGCCCTTCTGTGATGTCCCAGGCCCGACGCTGGGCGGGGGGGCGGGGGGCTTGCAAAGGGTTAACTCCTCACAGGCCAGGTAAAGGGAACCCTGTGTGCTGTGTCCTGACCCCAGTTTCAACAGCCAGAGCCCTGAAGAGAAGGGACCCCGTGTTTGCATTGGCAGCTGGGCCAGACGGTGGGAGGGATCGCCGTCCTGCAGACCTGGAAAAGTCAGCTCAGCCTGCAGCCGGGCCAGGCAGGCCTTGCTAGGGTCCCCGCTCCACCCCCGCTACCCCATTACCCAAGCCCCATACAAGACATGACCACATGGCCCGCAAGTGAGGGGCACTCAGCAGCTCAGACAGGGCGACCATTCACAGAGCCACCCCCAGCCCGGCTCCCACACAGCCCTGCCTGGGGCCTGCAGCGGGGCCTCCTCGCTCTCGCCCATTCATTCAGAGCCCGTGGGTGCCAGGCATGGAGGATAAATAATTGGCAGGGGTGGGGGGGTGGGGAGGAGGACAACCAGGCGGGTGCCCCAGGGAGCTCAGGGCCCTGAGGGAATATGCTGTGAGGGAAGGGGGGTTAGGAGGCCCAGAGGGAACCTGGGGCAAGGGCCGAGCCCCGCCCCCCCCCCGGGGCATCTGGGGAAGGCTTCGGGGAGCATGAGGCTGATCCCCTTTAGGAGCCTGGCTAGCTTGGGAGAGGGTCACAGAGGTCAAAAAGGGGCATTTGCCCCGGCGTTGGAAGGACAGACCAGTAAGAGGAAGGTACTCCAGGTGGAGGGAACTGCTCAAGCAAAGGCTGGGCCATGTGAGGTCCTTAAGGGACTAGAGCAGCCCTGAGGCATCACGTGGTGTCTCTGAGTAGGGGGAGGTGGGGGGAGCCATTCCTTTGTGGTGACAGCCACAGCCCGGTCCTCAGGCGAGGTTGTGGGGCACTGTGGTCTGAGCAGCAGACTTGGGGGTCAGACCTCCTGCGGGTGACCTTGTGGTCTGTGAGATGTCAGGCAAGCCAGTAGGCCTTGCCTCAGTTTCCACATCTGTAAGATGGGCACAACCAATGGGTTGCTGGGTAAAGTGCACTGTTTCTGATTCATGGCAGGCTCTCATGAATGTGTGGCCCTCCCTCCTATGAAATTCTGGGTCTCCCTCCCAGAGGCACTGTGTGGGGGTTAGTTCTGCTCCATGGGACCACTCCCCTTGCCTCTCTGGCCCTCAGTCTCTTCCTCTCTGAGATGAGATTGTCGCCTTACCCCTTATGGTCCCCATAGTGGTTCTCTGGTATGGGAAGCCAGACAGTTCTTTGTGGGTAGATGAATTTCTGTTATTTAAGGGGGCCCACACTCAGGCTCTGGCTTGACACCAAGCTGGGTTCGAGTCCTCACGGCAAGTTGCTTTGCCTCTCTGTACCTCTGTGGTCTCATCTGTAAAATCTAGGCCATCCCAGCACCTACCTCACTGGGTTGTGGCATGGGTTAAATGAACCAGCCCAGCCGTCGTGGCTCTGTGGTTGAGCATAGACCTATGAACCAGGAAGTCACGGTTCAATTCCCAGTCAGAGTACATGCCCGGGTTGTGGGCTCAATCCCCAGTAGGGGGCATGCAGAAGGCAGCTGATCAATGATTCTCTCTCATCATTGATGTTTCTATCTCTCCCACCTCCTCTCTGAAATCAATAAAAATATATTTTAAAAAAATAAAAATTTAAAAATCTGACGGCTCAAATCAGGCAGTGGCTGTAGGCTGTATGTATCGGTTAGCTAGTGCTGCCTAACAAACATCCCCCAAACTTGCTGTGAGAACTAGCATCTATTATTATAGTTCACACTCCTGGGGGGTCAGTCGGAGGGTGCACTGCTCTGTGTTCCGCTTGGTTCCATGTGTCTGGTTCTCCTGGGACCAGCATAGTGATGGCAGAAGCACAAGGGAACAAGTAAGGAGTTGCAAGACTTCTTGAGGCCTAGACTTGGCATGGACACACCCCTACATTTATGCTTTATCCTGTTGCCCAAAGCAAGGCCCATGGCTATCTGCAGGGGTGGGAAAGACATCCCACTGACAGTGGGAAAGCAGAGAAAGAGGGGTGGTGGCTTGGATGAGGATGCTGACCGGGAGGTGGAGAGGAATAGATGAATTCCACAGCCATTTAGGGGCAGGATCCACAGCAGTGCTGTCGAAGGATTAGACATAAGGAGTAAGGAAAAGGGCAGAATAGAGTCTGGCTTTAGAATTTCTTCCTGAGTGATGGGGGATGAGTCAGAGTGTGGGAGGCAGGAGTGACTAGGCTTGGGAGCTCTCCCCAGCCTGCTCTGTCCTCCCCCCGCCCCCCGCTCCTGCTTCCTCATCTTCCCTATGAGAGGTGAGAGAACCCCCACGCACACACACACATCCCCGATTGCCCCAGACCGCTCTTCACTCCCACCCCCCCGCTCGGTCCCAAGCTTCCTGCACCCGTGTACAGGGAAGACCGACGCCCCTCATGATATACAACCCCCATAGCTCACAGCCAGGCTGCCATGGGGGTGATGTGTTGTTACCATCCATCACCCGCCTGACGAGCACCCAGCGCCAGGCTTCAGCAGCTTTCCTTCACGGACACACTTAATTATAAAGGCCTGAAATGTTCCCCACCGGCCTGGGAAATGAAGGCTTTGTTTACCAACGGCAAGTTGGGGGGTCTCCGGGGGGGAGAGCCGATAGATCAGAGCAAGCAACCCGGCACAGGCGGTGAGCATCCTGCAGCCTGATGGGGGCCAGAGGCTCCGGGGGAGCTGTCCCCCTGACCGCCACCCAGCCCTGCTCTCCGGTTCTTCTTCGCGGGGAATATCGATCCAAAGCTCTCCATCATCTTCTCAGCAGTGGCGCATTTGAATTTGCTGCTCTGGGCTTGCCGGGCCCCTCCCAACGCTCGCTGGGGCTCATCGGTGGCAGGGGTGGAGCAGGTGGGCGCAGCATGAAACCACTCAGTGTCCCTGCTCCCCAGGATCTGGGTTCCTCTAGCCCACTGGCTCCCCAAGGGTGGTCCCCACGCCAGCAGCCACAGCCTCGGCCAGCAATGCACGTTCTGGGCCCCATCCCGGAGCTAATGAGCCAGCGGCGGATGGCTGGGTGTGGACCCAGCGGGCTGTTTTAACAAGCCCTCCCGGGGATGCGGGGTGCACGTTCAAGTCTGAGAGCCGCTGATTAGCTCGCTCCCGGCCTCAGCTTCTGCCTCTGGGCCACGGAGGCTCCAGCAAAGGCAGCTTGGCTCGTCCCCAGAAGACCCAAAAGCAGGGGCGGTGGGACATTGGACCCGGGTTTCCCCATGGCCCAGATCCCTGTGTGCGACTCCAGGCTCATGGGTGAGTCTTTCTAAGCCTCTGGTTTGGCGTCTATAAACTGGAGCTACTAAGGCTAATCTTGGCCTGGTCAGGAGGCTCAGTTGCTTGGAGATCATACCAAACCCCAAAAGGCAGCGGTTTTGATGCCAGGTCAGGGCACATACCTGGGCGGCACCCCGATCTGAGACTGTACAGGAGGCAACTGATCAATGTTTCTCTCTCACATGGATGCTTCTCTCTCTCTCTCTCTCTCTCTCTCTCTCTCTCTCTCTCTCTCTCTCTCTCTCTTCCTCTTCCTCTCTCTCTAAAAAATCAATGAGAAACATATCCTTGGGTGAGGATTAAAAAAAAAAAAGGTTCGCTCACCTTGTAACTGGGGGTCGTGCAGGGATAAAGGAGCATTGCCCCTGGCACCCAGATGATACTCAATGTGTGTGAGCCCTTCCTTGGATCTCCCCACGCTGGGCACGTGGCCACTCTCCCTTCTGCAGAGGGGTCCTCCCCGGTCAGTCCTTGCCGATGCCCACCCAGCTCCAGGCCAGGTCAAAACCTGCCAGGCCAGGTGGCACCTGCAGGATTCCCGAGCCAGGGTCCCGTCTTCCCACACATCCTCTAGCTCATTCCTGAGCTGCAGACATTGGAAGGTTCCAGGGTTGGAGGGAAGACTTCAACTGCGAGGAGAAGACTCCCCGAAGTGCAGAGACCAGGAATGACAAGGCAGCCTGGGCGTGTCCTTGCCCTCCCCACCCCCTCCCTGCACCCTGGCAGTCCTGCCTCACAGCAGACTCCCAGGGCCACCGCAGGCTTATCTTCACAGGCTCCACCGCTTCGTCTCCTCACCGGATCTTCCCAGCCCACTGGCCCCAGAGCCAGGACTGGACCCAGGTCTGTCTGGTTCCCTGACATCCGGGACTCTTTCCACCAACCAGCTGAATAGAGAGAACAGGTGTGCCTAGCGCTGCCAGACCTGAAACAGGGGCCGCGGGAGGAGGGATGGAGGGAAAGGCTGAGATCGGTCTTCACCAGGTGACAGGCCCACGAACTGTCCCCTCCCAGACCTGCTCTCCTCCGGCCGTGGGGAGACCATGGTGGATCGCTGAGCGCTTTGCAAGTCTGTGGACAGACTAGCCACTGGGCAGCCTTAAGGGGGTGACTCTCCTTCTGGGACTCGATTTCCCCGGTTGTACAGCCAGAGGATTGGACAAAGCCCTCCTGCAGGTTACCCCCAGCCCTGTATCCGTGAGTCCTTTCGTAAGGTGCCAGCAACCTAACACCCACCCGGCCAGGCATACAGCAGGTGCCTATTAAGTGCTGATACATTTAAGGAGTGACTTGGCCCAAGCCACACCTGGAGCAGGCCTACCAACCCCGACCCCTGAAGCCCCCTTTTCTCTCCTCCCCATCCCTGCTGCCTCCCCCTAGAAGTGCCATTTACATCATGGCTTTGGTCCTCACTTAGCCGGGAGCCTCCTCTTTAGCAGCAATTGGCTGATTGAGCTGGGAAAGGGCCACTCCCTCATGGCCCAGCGGAGACAGTGGCTGCAAAACACCCACCTTTCTCCAGCTGCAGGATCCTAGTGATCCGGCTTCTGCTCGGCTCCTGCTCCCATTCCCGGGCGTGGGGAAGGCCCAGCCCTCCCGGAGGCCCCTTACGCGGGGGCTGGGAGGGACCTTATTTGTTTGGCGACTGTCTCCTCCAAACCCAAATGGATGCCCAGCCTGAGGGCTGGATGGAGGTCGGGGATGTGGGCTGGTGGGGGGCACAGTGCAGGCCGAGCATTTAACTAATCTTTGCAGGAAGAGGGTGAGAGGGAGGAGGTGATCTTGGGACTTCATCCCTGGGATGGCCGAGCCCCTTCTATCAGTGAGGACTCTTACTTATTTATTTATTTTACAGAAAACCAAATGCCAAGTGGCCTTTAAAAAGGGACACGGAAGGAATACACAGGGGAGTTGGAAGGTGTGATGAGAATGTTCTATCTCCTGATTGTGATAGAGGTTACATGACTGTGTGTTTGTGAAAGTGCGTGGACTGGACACTAAGGAATGTGCACTTGCCCGGCCGGCGTGGCTCAATGGTTGAGCGTCGATCTATGAACCAGGAGGTCATGGTTAGATTCCCAGTCAGGGCACATGCCCGGGTTGTGGGCTCGACCCCCAGTGTGGGGCGTGCAGGAGGCAGCCGATTGATGGTTCTCTCTCATCATTGATGTTTCTCTCTCTCTCTCTCTCTCCCTTCCTCTCTGAAGTCAATAAAAAATATATTTTAAGAAAATGTGAACTTTACAGTAAGTAAATTACACCTTCATAAACCTAACCCCTCTCCTAAAAAAAAAAAAGAGAGAGAAAGAAAAGAAAAAACTAAAGTTTATGTTCCGAAGTCTCCAGGGTTATTCTGCTTTGGGCCGACGGGCCTGTGTCAGGCTCATGTCTGCAGCCCCGACGCCTGGTGCATAGCAGACTCTCAGTAAGTGTTGACTGACAGAAACTTCAAGGTGAAAGCAAATCGGAGGGCACGCGGAAAACGCCTGTGGAAATGAAGGCTCTGGAGAAATCGTGGTTTCGTCTGTGGGTACCAGCCGCGTGAGTCCCTCTGGAACGCAGCGCCACCTCCGTCCCTGCCCGCCTCCGGCGTCCCAGAGGGTGGAGCCTGTGTCCCTGGGGAGCCCCCACCACAGCAGCCCTCTGAAATCAGACCTGCCCCTGCCGGCGCTTAAAAATAGAAGGACTTGGCGTTCCAAGATGCCAACAGGTGCCGAACAACAGGTTCCGGACCAAAATAAACCGGTGGCACACGGGGACTTAAAATTAGATGAACTCTCTCGGTTCATGCTGTCATCAGCGTTGGGCAAGTCTTCTTCTGTGAAGGGCTTAGGCGGGGAGAAGCAGCCCCTCCGTGTCTGAATGCAGGAGGCAAATGGAATCCGCAGAACAGTGGGCCCTCCGTCTCCGTGGCCTCTGCCTCGGTGGACTCCACCAGCCACACGTCAAAAATACTCCGAAAAAGAGCGTTGCCTTGCTGCTAATGTGTACTGTGCAGTTAGGCCTACGATGGTTGCATCTATACTGAACATGTACTGACTGTTTTTCTTGTCATTATTTCTTAAGCAATACAGTATAAACTATCTACAGAGCATTTACATTGTATTAAGTACTGTAAGTAATCTAAAGCTTTAAAGCATACATGGGAGGATGTGCATAGGTGCTATGTAAATACTCTACCATCTATATATATAAAAGGCTAACATGCAAAGCGTCCCCTTGGGAGTTCGACTGGAAACCGGGAGTTCGATAGCTCGCTGTGATGTGTGCTAACCACAAGGGGGCGGCGCGGAAAGAAGAAAGGCCCCAGCAGGCAGCTGGAAGGCCCCGATCGGCCCTGATTGCTGGCCAGGCCTAGGGACCCTACCTGTCTACGAATTTCGTGCACCGGGCCTCTAGTTTTATATAAGGGACTTGAGCATCCACAGAGTCTGGTGTCCTCGGGGACCCTGGAACCAATCCCCCACGGATACCAAGGGACAACTTACTGGTAATGTACTGGTGCCAGGCTCTGTGCCAACAGCCTGGCTCGAATCACACAGCTGCTTGTGCACAGTGGTCCTGGGCAAACAGCGCTCTTCTTACTATTATGTCGCCTTGCAGATGACGCAACAGAGCTTCGTTCCGGGAACTTGTCAGAAGGCACCCTGCTGGTGGGAGGCAGAGCGGGGTTTCAGTCTCTGCTCCTCACTGGCTGCTCCCAGTTCGTTCGATTCACGGACCCAGACCCCCCCTCACTCACTTCTGGTTGGACCCCCATCCACCAGAGGCACCTCCCTCCATAGCCTTTGTTTGGGTCATGTGACCTATACCTGGCCACACTGATTGGGCAAAGCGATGGCATTTAGCCTAGGGTGAGCTGCCCATTGGTTGGCCAGGGACTTGTGGGGTCTGGCTGGAAAGATTTCATTGGACCACTCGGATGTCTCCTAGGAGAATGTGCAGTAAGTCGGTCTCCTAGGAGGAAAGGCTGGGGCAGCTGCTGCCAAGGAGAGAGGGGTGGGGTGGGGGGCAACAGCACAGAGCAACAAGGTCCCGTAATGACTTCAGGTGATGATAGCGAGCCGTGGGGCATATCACAGTGCATCCTGGACTCATCATTACAAATGTTACCCCCTTGGCCCCAGCCGGCGTGCCTCCGTGGTTAAGCATCAATCAGGAGGTTACGGTATGAGTCCCAGTCAGGGCACATGCTCAGGTTGTGGGCTTGATCCCCAGTGTGGGGCACGCAGAAGGCAGCTGATCAGTGATTCTCTCTCACTCCCTCCCCCTTCCTCTTTGAAATCAATAAAAAATATATTAAAAAAAAATGTCACTCCCTTTAACAGACAAAAGTAACGGCTAATGGGGGTTCCCTGAGGGACTCCAGAGAGCGATGAAGACAAAGTCTTCCAGTCTAGCGTGCACACGTGTGTGTGGGAGGGGGGGCACATTCACATGTGTGTGCATGCACATGAGCGGGCACAGGTGTGGGTGTGTGTGGATGTGGGAAGTAAGAACTGGAGATTCAGAGCAGGTGACCTTCAATCAGCTGCAAAGGGCGCCCCACCCTCTGGGAAGCTCTCCACGGTTCTCCCGCTTTCCAACAGCAGCTCCGCCAGCGTCCACGGGAAATGGTTGTTGACACCGGGACAGAGAGGGCCTTTTGCTTCCCCGGCCCTGGTGGCTCGTCCCGGCGCCAGCACAAGGGGCCTCTGTGGGTTCCGGAAGGAGCGGGCTCGGCTTGGCAGCACGTTCCCCCCGAGAGTCGGTTTTAAGTCTGACTCCGTCGAATGCCACTGACCTCCTGCTACCAAAGCTGAAAATAGCATGTGAGCCCGACTCCGAGCTCCTGGTCAAGGTGAGGAGAGGCGCTGCCCGGACCAGCGACTGGCCTGCCGTTTGCCCCTGAACCAGGCCTCGGGCGTGGGAAGCGGCCCCGGAGGCCCCCTCCAGGAGCTGCCACAGAACGTCCCTGAGCGAGCCCCGACCTCATCACGCCTCGGCTTCTTCATCAGTAATGTCGGGGAAAGAAAAGCTCCTTCTTCGTTGCTCGTTCCAAGGAAATAAAAATATAAAGTCACTGCTCAGGAACGGTTGGCTCCTTTGAGCATCTTGCGTGATGACCTGAAATACACTTTGCACTGAGGATCAGGAACACCGGGTCCCAACTGTCACGGAGCCACGGACGCACTCGTGACTTTGGGCAATTTGTGGTCCTCTCCAGACCACAACTGTTCTCAGGACTATCACAAAAGTGTAGCCTCAGGTCACTTATTTACTAGTATTCTCACTGTATACTGGATCCTATGATCAGCATGGTAGGTGCAGATGTGAATGAGACAAAGGGGGTCGCTGGGGCATCTGGGAAGGCTTCCTGGAAGAAGAGGCATCTAGGCCAATGCCCTCCCTCCCTCCCTCCCTTCCTTCCTTCTTTCCTTCCCTCCTTCCTTTCTTGAGGAGTTACAAGAGTAAAGAGCAGTGTAAAGGGAAAAAGGAACCCCCCTCCAGGGTTCTCCTAGGTCAGTGGTCAGCAAACTGTGGCTCGCGAGCCACATGTGGCTCTTTGGCCCCTTGAGTGTGGCTCTTCCACAAAATACCACGTGCGGGAGCGCACGTACAGTGCCACTGAAACTTGGTGGCCCATGCGCAGAAGTCGGTTTTCGGCTCTCAAAAGAAATTTCAATCGCTGCCCTGTGGATATTTGGCTCTGTGGACTGATGAGTTTGCCGACCGCTGGCCTAGGTCTCTTTGTCAGTTGGCTCATGGAGTTCAGGGCCCCTAAGGGTGCACACATGGGCATGGGCCTGTGTAGGCTGGCAGGACACACACACCCATGAGAAGGCCGGGTTCCGCAGGCCCAGAGGCAGCGTCTCGGGGAAAGGATGGGTCAGAGAGAACACAGGAAGCATGTCCCGGCCTCCCTCAGCGGCCCGCGCCTTTCCTCCGCTTCACGAGAATGAGATGGGACGGCGGAGGGCGGGGAGGTGCGTAATGCCCCGGCTATTCCCTGACGTCCTTCCCAGCGCCCCAGAGGCCTGGCCCGAGCGCAGCTATCTCCTCCCTGGCTGGGAGGGGGCTAGTTTGGAGCCAAAAAACACCAAGATACGGGGAAGAAGCCTGAAGAACTATACAAACAAGCCAGGCTCGTGGCTTCAGACCAACAGGAACGGAGCCAGCAGCCCTCCCCAGCCCAGTCCCTACCCCCATGCTGGCTGGTCCCCCAGCTATTGGCCACAGAGGGGGTGGGGGTGCCTCTCATGCCTCCCCTTCTCTTCTCTTTCCTTCTTGTGTCTTCCTTGGGTCTCTCCAGCTCCTCCATGCAGAAGTCTGGGAAATCCACCTTTTAATTTTTTAATATTTTTTAATTGATTTCAGACAGGAAGAGAGAGGGAGAGAGCAATAGAAACATCAATGATAGGAGAGAATCCTTCATCAGCTGCCTTCTGCATGCCCCCAACTGGGGATCAAGCCCAAAACCAGGGCATGTGCCCTGATCAGGAATCGAACCCTGACCTCCTGGTTCATGGGTTGACACTCAACCACTGAGCTATGCAGATTGGACTGTGAATCCACCTTTATTCCTGTGTCTTCGTATCTATTGTTACCTCCATCTCTGTCTCACTTTCTTGTCACTGTGTGTATGTCTTGGGGGGAAAGGGGGTGGGGGCAAGGAGAACTTTGCTCCATGATTGTTGAGATCAGGAGGTGAGTGGGGAGAACTTGACTCTGAAACCCAGACTTCCTTGAGCTTCAGCAACTAACCACTGGTGACCTTGGGAATTGCCCAAACTGGCCCCTGGGATGGTTCTCCGGAAAGAAGTGAAAAAAATGTGAGTGTGGGGCCCAAGAGAAGACCCAGGTTCTGCCTCCCAAAGACTGCTGTGTGGCCTTGGGCAGGTCACTCCGCCTCTCTGAGCCTCAGCATTGTCATGTGTGTGTGCCGCAGCAGCTGGCTGTGAAGACGCAGCTGCTGGAAAGAGGGAGGCCAGTCTGGAGACGCTGTTCGGGAACTGTCTTACGTGTTGTGAAGTGGGAAAATCATATGACGGGATGTGGTGGTGGGACCGTGTTTGTGGAGGAAATGGTAGCTTCCCCTCACTTCTCCTCCTCCTCCCCTCTTAGGGCAGCTTGCATGAAAGGGCCCAAATCCCACCTCCCCAGTACCCACATCCTTGGCCATGTGACCTTACACTGCCCCTCCCCCTTGGGGGTCTGGCCTTGACCATGTGACTTGCTTTAGCCAGTGAGAGGTTAGCAAGCATGATGCCAGTGGAGGCCTGAAACTTGCTTGTGCTTCCATTTGAGTTCTCCTCCTCCTCTGTGATTGCCACGAGGACATAGCCAAGATGGCCTGCTGGCCCAGGGGGCAGAGCCAAGTTGTCCCCAGCCACAGCCATCCCAGATCAGCCCACAGCTGGGATGTCTGAGCTAGCTCAGCCAAGATCGGAAAAACAGCCCAACCAAATACAGTCTTAACTCACCAACCTGTGGGCTTGCGAGTGAGAGAAACACTGTTGATTCACACCACGACATGTGGGACGATTTGGTACCCAGCGTTATGTGCGGTTGGTGACTGATACGCTATTCACCCAATCCTGTTAATTACATCGGAGGTCTGTCTTGATTTGCTTCCTCTCCATTCCCGCCTTCACCCTATTCTAAGCCACTATCTTCTCTCTCCTGGGTTTCTAGAAGTGCCTCCTTATAGGCCTTTTCCCAATAGATTCGTGATCCTTCCAGTCAATCCTCCTCAGATATCAGCAACCTCGTTTGGACCCATCTGTACCTCTATTTGTTCATCTGTAAAATGGGGATGACAGGACCTAGCACATAGTAGAAACTCAGTCAAAATTAGCTCTTGTTGTTACAATACCGGGGCCTCAATCACCTCCTTTCATTCTGTTAATTAGGATGGATGGATGGATAGATAGATAGATAGATAGATAGATAGATAGATAGATAGATAGAAAGAAAAAGACAGCCTTTGGAAAGGTCCCCAAAGGAAGGCATCTGACAGGAAGCCTCTGGGGTCCCCTCTCCCCAAGGGTGGCCGAGAGTGGGGCCATCCCCCTTCCTACGCTCTACCAAGCCCTTATAGTCTGCTTTGCCATTTTTCTAGCTCAAAATATTCCCTGTAAAGGTTGACCTCTGGACAGATGTACACAAGAGCCTGGGAGTGGTGGCCCAGCTCCAACAGAAGGAAGATGAGAAGGTGGGACGTGCGGGGTGAAGCACAGGACGGACCCAGAGCCTTACCCTAGAGCAGAGAAGGGGGGGTGTTTTAAATCACCCCCCGATGCCCAAGAGACCTGAGCTTGAATTCTG
Organism: Corynorhinus townsendii; assembly: GCA_026230045.1. Lineage (NCBI taxonomy): Eukaryota > Metazoa > Chordata > Mammalia > Chiroptera > Vespertilionidae > Corynorhinus > Corynorhinus townsendii. Next base: position 24,459,995 of record JAPDVU010000014.1, read on the forward strand.
GCTCCTCCACTTACTGCGTGCTCACAGGCCGGTCACGGCCCCTCTCCCAGCCTGTTTCCTCATCACGTGGGCTGAGGGACACCTGGCCTGCTGGCAGGGTGCAGACTAGAGAGAAACGGGGGTGCGGTGTGAGTATCTGTGCATGAGCGTGCACACCGCGTGCAGAGACGCGAGTCAGGGTGGATATCTGAGCAGCTCGAGCGCCAAGCCCAGCCAGGGTGAGGCCAGGGAAGTGCCCAGGGCACGCGCTTTAAGGAGGCGTCTCATCCCAGCCCTTGTTAAGGTCTTCGTTTTCATCACCCCAACAGCTCCTGGAGTACCAGGTAAGGACACAGAGCCAGGGCCTCCCCAACCCGGCCACCCCCTCCCGGCTCCAGAACCCTCCATCCCCAGGCAGCCACGGACAGTCTGCCAGGCAGGAAGGAGTTAACCGGAGGCCCTTCCAAAGCAAACAGGGCCCCAGCCTCCAGCCCCGAACTCAAAACACATGGGGAGACAGAGGTCCTCCTCCCGCCCTCCCCTCCCCCACTTGCTGCCTTTGTGAGGCCCCCTTCTCCTGCCCCCTCACCCCTGCCCCTGGCCCTCGCATCCCAGGGAGTCTGCCTCCTCTGTCCCTCCTTGCATCTTTGTCGTCCCCAATCTGCTCCTGCCGAGGGTGGAGGCACCAGGGCCACCAGCGGGCCTGCTCCCCCTGCCCCCTGGACACTCTCCATGTCCCCTGGCCCAGGCCCCACCTGCCCCATGGTCTCCCTGCTGGAGCAGCCCCTGGCTCTGCTGACATCTCTGCAGCCTCCATGACTCTGAGGTTGGATGCACACATCCAGCCGCCCCTAATCCCCCACCCTGGGAGTCTATGGCAGCATCGGGACCAGGTCTGCACCTCCTGTGTGGGCCACAGCAGTGTCTGGGACCCTGGGCCTTCTGGGAAATGGAGTGGCAGCTGCCCAGCCTTCTTCAGAGAGACTGTGAGGAGCCAGCGAGACCTGGGGTGGGAATGCTCTTTGGAAACCACAGGGGTGGCCACAGGGGTCTCAGCATCCTGGTGTCTCTGCCTTCAGACTCTCTTGCTCAAATGGCTTTTTTTAAAAAAATGTTTTATTGATTTCAGAGAGAGGAAGGAAGAGGGAGAGAGAGATGGAAACATCAAGGATGAGAGAGAATCATTGATCGGCTGCCTCCTGCACGCCCCCTACTGGAGATTGAGTCCACAACCGGGCATGTGTCCTGACGGTGAGTCGAACAGTGACCTCCTGGTTCATAGGTGGATGCTCAACCACTGAGCCACACCGGGCGGGCAAATATGACTTTTTTTTTTAAGAGGAAGAGGACTCTGGCTCATAGCGACCTGCTCCTCTAAAATAATGGCTGGCTGGAACTGATTATGGAGCTTTTAGTCATAATAACCCGAAGAATGTTTTATTGCTTCACACTAGCCCTGCAGTCCCTGCACTGAGCCCCTTCTGTAAATTATTTCTTTTCATCTATAGGACAACTCTGGAAGGTAGGTGATACTCTCCCCATTTTACAGATGAGGAAACGGAGGCTCGGAGAAGTGAAAAAAAAATCGCCCACTTGGCTTTCTCTTTCAAGAAGAGAAACAGGACTGAGAGTCCAGCTCTCTCTCCACCGCCCTCCTCAGCCATCCGTTGCCAAAACAAACCAACAAAAATCCTTTCCCGGGGTCAGAGAAGTCCCTGGTCCACACCTGGGAAGGGGTGACGTCGGGTGCCTGGGTCAGTGCAAACAGCCACCGAGGTGACTTGGGGGCCAGAGTCGTTCCTTTCCTCACGCATAAACGTGTGCTGGAAATGACCTGTGTGGATGCTCTCCTCTGTGCACAAGGCCGCGTGTCAGGGTCACCGCCCCCCACAAAGCAGACGTGACCCGCCCATTCCACAGATGAGGGAGGCGAGACTTTGACCAGGGAAGGGACTTGCTGGAGGTCACAAGGCAGGAGGTTAGAAGCTGGATCTAGAAGGAGCCCTAGGCCTCCTGACTCCCAGGCCTCCTGGGTGAGCTGAGGCTGCCAGTTTGACAGGCTTGGTCTGCCCCAGTGGATCTGGAGTGAGCCTTGCCTCGGAGCCCTCTGGGAGGGCTTGTGACAACGCAGACTGCAGGCCCCACCCTCAAAGCTTCTGCTGGTGCAGGTCTGGGTGGACCCGAGAGTGAGCGTTCCTAACGAGCTCCCAGGGGAGGCGATGCTCCTGGCGACAAAGGTGGCTGCTGACCGACAGCCAGCAGAACAACGGAAGCCCTCAGTCCTACAACCACAGGAACTGAACGCTGCCAAAACCTGAGCGATGTCGGAAGCAGACCCCTTCCCAGTCCAGCCTCACCTGGAACCACAGCCAGAGGCTGACAGTCTGACGGCCGCCTTCCGAGGCCCTCAGCAGAGAACTCCACGGAGCCAGGCCTGGACTCCTGACCCACAGACGCGGAGAGGTGATAAACACATTTTTCAAGCCACGACATGAGCGATCATTTGTTACCCGGCAGTGGACAACTGATACATCGTCATCAGCATCCACAGTTCCCAATGTGGCTCCTTCACACACCAGTTCCCCTTCCGCGATTTCATCCAGGACTATCAAGATAAAAAGCCAGAAAACTCGTTGGGGCTGGGAGGAGAGGTGGGGAGAGGAACTCTTTACACTATCCTTAGGAGCTCCCCTGTGGTTGCCCAGGATCACGCCTTCTCCCTGGCACTGGCTGGGCCATGGGACCTACCGTCAATACCTTAAGAGAATCCAGGACAGGGAAACACTGGCATGTGAGGTCGTCTCAAGTAGCCCATGCGGCCACATGCTGCTGGACGGCGAACCCCGATCTCGGGTTATGGGGTTCCTGCGGGTGGCATGCGCTCCGTGTTCTGGGGCTCAGCCAGCCCGAGAGCCTGGTTCAGGCCAAGGAAAAGGCTGCTGTGGCTGCAGCGGGTACCCCAAGCATTCTCTAAAGGTCACAATGTCCCAGGCATCAGCCACTTGACTTGGACTGCGGGACCTCTTGAGGCACAGAATCACAGACTACGGTAACCGGCACGTTCATTCTAACCGCCGGCTTGTTTCTGGATCACCCAGTTTGGGTGGGGCGGGGGGGGGAGGAACAAGAGGAACACGATGGACCGTGAGTTGATAGATGCTGAAGCAGGTGCTGGGTACCCCGGGGGTTCTTGGACTTGACCTTCTGACTTTCAGAGGTTCGAGGTTTCCCGTCGTGAAATGTTAAGTCGGAGGGGGAGGCAGTGTGGCCCCGTGGTGAGGGCCACTCCTCTCAAGGGTAAGTCCTGGCTCGTCCAACATCAAGCATTTCAGCTTCGCCGTGAAGCCTCCCAGAGCCTCGGTTGTTTTCAGCGGTAGGAGCGAGCTGTGCCCCCTCAAAGCCTCAACTGTTCTCACCTGTGACGTGCAGGTGACGTGGCTGGCCAAGTGGCCAGGCCGGGGTGAGTACTCCAGGGCCAGAATAAGATGCTCCATTGGGAAGCCTTTCCAGGGAACTCAGCTCAAGGCTGGGCTCCATAGTTATGACCTCGATGAGGTTTTTAGATCCGTTTTACAGATGAGACCATGGAGGCTCAGAGACGGGCTAGGACTTGCCCAGAGTCCCCTAGCTGGGAAGGGGCTGAGCCAGGATTTGAACCAAGTCGCCTTGCCTCCGAGTTTTTTTTTTTCCCCTCAAATGATAGACCCAGAACTGGCTACCTAACATGCAGGGCCCAGTGCCACATGGAAATGCAGGGTCCCCTGTTCACACAGCGGGAATTTCACACCAGTGACTACAGAGCACAGGGCCCTGACTGCACAGGTCACATGCCCACAAAGCCGGCCCCGGCTACACGGGCGATTTTAGCTGCTATTACTGTTATTACCATTGCATACTCATGTACGCCTGTGGGCTTCAAATCAGAGAACAAGAGAATGACAGAATTCTGGAGCCTCGAGGATCTTGGCATTCTCAGAATTTCAGAACAGTGCCCGTGCCCTTGTAGCCTTGCTAGATCAGGACCCAGAAAAAAAAGATCAGAAAGATATTTAAAAATAGCTTGGCAGATACAGGGTGTTGGAGCTGGACAAAGTCATTGAACCAACCCATTTTACAGATTTGGAAATTGAGATCCCTGAGAGCAGTGGTGGCTTTCCTGGTATCCAGACTCTGGGATTTGCCCCCTTCACCCCTGAGGGCAATTCTCTGGGCCCTGGGCAATTCCCATTAGCCGACAGGCCTCCCCCTAACCCCGCCTCTGGTCCCCCACGGAGGATTCTTCATTTCTCATTGTCCTCCTTACAGGCCAGTCTTTCCCCAGGTCCCCCACCTCTCTTAGCTCCGTGCCCCCGGAGAGTGTTACAGCGCCGCCTGACTCATATTATAGCTTCTTTTAGAAGAAAGGAAAGGGGAGGGGAGATGGGAGGTAAGCATTGCCACTCTAAAGAGGCCCTCATCAGCCTGTTATGAGCGAGGAGTTTGTTTTTTGTTAATATTTTTTCTGCATGGCGTGCTGCAAATAAGAACACTGAGAGAGCAAATTGGTGGCGTATTTATTGCTGTTGGTTCTTCAGCCGCACTAAGCCAGTAATAACGGAGAAGCCGCTTGAAGTGCAAGCTCAATTCCGCCTGGTTAAAGGGATCAGGGCTTCGCTCTGGGGCTGCGTTTTGTCAAGCAGACGCAGAGCGCAACCTCAGAACGCCCCCGCTAATAGCATAATAGGATTGAGCCTTCTGCGTGCTCCCCACTTCCCTGTGGGCTCCTCGGGGCGAGGGCCGGGCTCCAAGCTCTGGGTCCATACCAGACACCTCGCTCAGGCCCAGCGAGGGCTGGTGCCTCCCTCTGTCCAGCCCAGCCTGATGCTGCGGGGCATCCGACCGCAGCCCCAATGGGAGGCCGTTACGGCTCAGAGGCCCCCACAGCGGGGAAGGAGCCCAGCCAGGATTTGAACCTAGTCCCCGTACCTCCAGAGTCTCGTCTCTTAATCGCCACACCCAGGGCTGGCTCCCTGATTGGCAAGATCCAGTGCGAAATGAAAATTCAGGATCCCTTGTAAGTCATGTACCAAGAGAGGGCGGGGTACCTCCTGGAGCAGAAGGTTAGACAGACAAGATACCAAGGGGGCCCCCTGGGTTCAAGTCCCAGCCCTGGCCCCTTGGGCAAGTTACTTAACCTCTGTTTCATCTACAAAATGAGGGGAGACACGGGGAGCCCCTTGGATAGTCCCCGACCCGTGGTAAGAACTAATCAAGGGGCCAATCTGACCCTGATCGGGAAGATGGTAAGTGTGAGATCTACCGCCCAGCCCTTGCCCATCCTTCAAACTTGGGCAAGTAACTCCATTATTGGTACAGAAGTGGGGTGATCACGCGTGCCTGTGCCATGGGGGGCCCCCAGGGTTAACCGGGGGAGGGAACGTGCCGTTTTGTTAGCGGCTCTGTTATAGATGCTCTTTCTGTGGCCGCTCCGGAGCCCCTTGGGAAACAGCGTAGCACACTGCCGGCGAGAGTGTGCGCTGTTACAGCCACTTGGAAAACAATTTGGCGATGGGTCCTCACGTGGCAGAGGTACATGCCCTCTGACCCAGCGGTTCCGCTCCTCGAAACACACGCCAGGAGAATTCTGGACGGCGTGCTCCAGGAGACGGGTGCACGCACGCTCACGGCCGTTGGGTCCAAGAGCATGCCAGTGGCTAACCTCAGGGAGGAAAAGATCAGATTGGTGGTGCCTGGCGGCAGGGGTGGGGAAGAGGCCATTGGAGAAAAGTAGCCAAAAGGTACCAGCTTCCGGTTATAAGATAAAGAAGGACCAGCATGGAATAGGACGTCTCGCTAGCTTGGCGAAGGTCGTTCCAGCCGCTGGGAGGTATCGAGGAAAGTTGTTAAGAGCGTAAGCTGATCACAGGGAGAAACTTCTCCTTTTTGTTGCATCTATATGAGGTGATGGGTGTTAACTAAACCTACCGTGAGAATCATTTCACAATATATAAGACCTGAACCTTACACAGGGACATATGTCAACGGTACGTGAATAAAACGGGGGAAAAAATAAAACTTTTTTTAGAAAGAGAGCTCCAAGCTGGAAACAGCCCTGCCTTGGACACGCAGGGCTTGGACATCGGACATTGGGCATTGTGTTAGATGGCCCTGGGAAGAAATTACTCTACAAAGCACTTTCTTTGGGGCCGACAGAACAGGTCTGTACCCCGACTGTTAGATGATTATTCAAATCTACACAAAATTTCGTAGAACCGTGCCCCAGAGGGCGCATGGGAAAATCTCCAGATAAGGCCTCGCCCGAGGTTAACAGTACGGTACCCACGGCCATTTCCTGCGTGAGATCCTACAAGGTACAAGTATTGGGGGGGGGGGGGGACGAAGAGGGTACACGGAAACGCTCTGTGTTATTTTCTCCATGTCTTGTGAGTGCTCAACTGTCTCAAAATAAAAACGGAAAAGGACCCATTGACTCCTCACAACGCGGTGGGGAGGCCGCCGTTCCTGTTCTTCTGTTTTCTGTCTGACGCCGACAGCATGCATCTTAGCTTACGTGTACACAACATGTCTGTGAAAATAAATTCTTAAAAAGCGTTTGGTCTTTGGAGTCCGAAAGGCCTGGGTGAAGGGCGAGCTTTGCCCCTCAGCAGCCAAGCGCCTGGGCCAAGTCACCTGACCTCCCAGAACCTCCTGACATCCCAGCGTGCTCCGGGGAAGATTAGAAACAGATACAGGCGTGCGTGCCGGCTTAGAGCATCCCCGAGCACAGGCGGGCACCGCACGGCCACGCGCACAGCCGGGCAAGTCCCGTTCCAGATGCCTGAGCCTCGGGGTCTTCCATGGGGAGCCCAGTGGGCAGGAAGGCAGGTGTCCTGGGGGCCTTTCCCGGGGAGACGCCCTCCCAGGGCCTTTGTGGGTTTGGACCTCCCTTTTCTTGTTTTCTCTTTTTAATTTTTTTTTTTTTTTATTGATTTCAGAGAGGAAGGGAGAGGGAGAGAGCGATAGAAGCATCCATGATGAGAATCATGGATCGGCTGCCTCCTGCACGCCCCCCACTGGGGATCGAGCCCACAACCCGGGCATGTGCCCTGACCAGGAATTGAACCGTGACCTCCTGGTTCCTAGGTCAACGCTCAGCCACTTGAGCCACGCCAGCCGGGCTGGACCTCCCTGGCCTACAGGGACTCTGCAGTGGCCACTGGGCCCACGTGCACGGCTCTGTGAGACACTTCCGTGTCTCTGAAGTTTTATTCTGGAAGAACGGATGTGCCTGCTCCCCCAACACCACCCTCCCCCAGCTTGCCTCCTCCACCAGGAAGGAGGAGGCACCGAGTTGCTTAGCTCTGGAGCAGAGACTGAGCTCTGGAGCAGAGACTGAGCTCTGTTTGCCAGTGAGCAGAGTCCCTGGAAACGCCTCGCCATTTCCCTTCCGGGTGGAAGGGCCAGCGCCTCCTGCATGGAGGCGGCCCAGCGGCCTGGCTTTCTCTCTCTTCGATGATGTGCCCACGTGGGTACAGACCCCTGGGCCTTCCTCCTCCATAGCGTGCCAGTGCAAGGCAAGCTTCATGCCTGGCTAGGATGACTCAGTGGTTGAGCATTGACCTTGGGGCCAGGAGGTCACGGTTCGATTCCCCGTCAGGGCACATGCCCGGGTTGCAGGCTCGATCCCCAGTGGGGGGCCTGCAGGAGATAACCATTCCATGATTCTTATCATTGATGCTTCTCTCTCTCTCTCCCTCTCCCTTCCTCTCTGAAATCAGTAAAAATATATGTGGGGTTTTTTTGTTTGTTTGTTTTTTAAAAAGACAAGCTTCAGCTTTTGACTTGGTCGGGCAATGAACCTCTTGGACCTCACGCCCAGAGCCTATGCCCCAGCCCAGCTGATGCAAACCTCACTGACAACCGGCTGAGGTCCACCTTCCGGCCCCCTCTCCCCATCTGTATCTCCTTGGAAAATCTTTGGCATATGTATTGCTGCAGACGGTTTAATTCTACTCCCCAGGACAGGCTAGGTCCCTTGTTCCTTGAAAGCCCTAACACCAAGTGTGACGGGCTTGACCACTGCTCACCTCTCTTCACCTGCTCTTGCCGCTCGGTCAGAGGCTCAGCTACAAAACATGACTCCTAGCAAGCACGCGCCGCGGGCGTCTTCCCTCGCTTCCAGCTCTCGGACCATGGGCAACCAGAACCTCTACGTAGATGGAAGTATCATCCTGTGGCCGTCGGTGCTCAGGATTCAGAATTTCCTCCTACAGGGAAAAAGGCAGGAAGGGGGCGGCTTGTAAGCGCGGGCTGGGCTTCATTAAGAAGCGTGTTTGGGGTGGCGATCACTTTTCTCGAACCCAGACACGCCGGCGGGAAGCTGACCTCGGCACATCCTGAAATTTCATCAACTCCCTTTCTCCCGCAAAGAGCCTCTCCCGGCCCCGCCCCCACCCAAACAGAGCCCCTTCCTTCCTGTCTCCCCAAGGACCTCCAGGGGTCACGGGGACGGCGTGAAATACGCTCCCGTGCTCTGATCGGTGGGGCTCGGGGCTCCCAGACGGCCTGGCAGTCCGCCCGCCGGCACGTGATGTGATGGGGCCCCAGGTCACCAGCAGCGGGGCGGGGGGGGTGGGGGGGTGGTGGTGGCTGAGCCACGGCCTGAATTGACAGAAAAACCTTTGCCCGGATTTCAGCGGCAGACACACTGCATCGCGCTCCTCACCGTTAACAACACGGTTCCAAAATACTAATAAACAGAATATCCGTCCTGAGGCTGAGCGTTATACCGGCTCTGTCGGAGTGCTCGCTGCCTCCAGGAACGCTGGAGGCCGCGGCTGCCATTTATTGGGTGTTTATTAGATGCTAACATTGTATAAACATTAGGGTACTTCCTCAATGGTCACAATTATCCTATGAAGCGTGGGGGGGGGCACGCTAACTGCTCTCCCCATTTTACAGATGAGGAAACTGAGGCTCAGAGGCAGGGGGAACCCACCTGGTAAAGGGTAGCGCCTAGTGTCAGACCTGGGTCACACCTCTCACTCTACGCCAAGCACTCGGCACAGCCTGGAGATGTCAACATGGTGTTTCTTCCCAGGTTGAGGTAAAAAACAAGGCTGTCCCTGAGCTAGTGTCCTGGGTCAGTGACCCTGGGCCCCCCCCGTGTGCCCTCCCAGCCCCCACCGTCCTCATACAATGCCAAGATTCCCAGTCAGCGCCCATCCCAGCGGAGCCCTGGTGGACAGCCGTTGCCTGCCCAACGCCCAGCATGTGGGTGAGCCCAGCCCTTGTAATATCCGAAATATGGAAAATGGCTCACAGACACTCCCTGCCATGGCCCCACCATCCCTGCCTCGGGGGCCGGCAGGGGACCCTCAGCCCCTGGCTTTGTGCGACATTCAGACCCGCCATGCAGGTCTCAGGTCTGTCCGGGCGGGCCCGAGGGCGGGCTTGCAGGAGGAGGAATTTTCTGGTGCTCTTGACTTAACCCCTGGCCCAGAGACAGCCAGTCCCGGGTGGGGAGGGGGCCGCGAGGCTGGGAGGGATGGGGGCGGAGGGCCCCGTTGAGCCGAGCTGCGAAGCCCCCTTCAGCTGGCGGGACATCAAAACCCACACAAAACGCTTCCATGTGGTGCCAGCCTGGGCCTGCGTCCTTCACGTTGGATTAATCCCGGGGCTGCTCGGACAGACATGTCCTCACAACTCCGCTTTCATGTTTGCCCACAATTTCAATGTCATCACACAAAATCAAGGCTAATTGTGAACAGGCCTCCCCCAGCCCGCCCCCCCTGCCCCGCCGCCCCGCCCCCCCCACCGCCTTCCCCCGCCACATCTGGATCCCACAACCTCTCCCCGAGGCCCAGGAGACCTGCTCAGGCTGTAAACCCTGCGAGTCTAACGTGATCTCTCTTCCCTTCTCAGCGCGGAGAGAGACATGCTCTTTCCTCGCCTGGGCCAGGGACTGTGTCCTCGCCCCGCTTCTCCAGCGAAGCCGTCCTCCACGCAGCTGGGACCACCTCCTTCCCTCGGCCTGCCGGTCCCCTCCCGCTCCCCCAACCTCATGTGCTATAGCCCATCATCCTATATGAATATACTCACCCCCCCCCGCACCCCTCCCCACATCCAGACCCCTCCCACGTCCAGACCGTGTTAGTGGCACGTTACCCGCAGCAAAGGGGAACCGGCCCTGCTCAGTAGGGCCCCCAGGCTGAGAGAAAGAATTCGGCGCAGAAGAAACAGAGGCGTGTGTGACCCTCTGAGAACCCCAGAGGGAAGCATCGTTGGTGTTTGCTGATGACTCGTTTGGGAAAGAGAAGGAGGGGAACATGGGAGGAAATCTCCAGGTTCTGAAAGCAACTCCGAGGTGGGGATGGGTGCCCCCGGCTACCCGTGGCTCCAGAAAAGATCCTTGGGGGCAGAAAGGTGGGGTAAGAGGGTTTCTGGGCACTGGTTAACGTCAACGGTGTGTGACCCAGGCCCCCAGAGCATTCCAAAAAGGGGGTCCTTGGGGTGTAGCGACACCTAGCCTCTCTCTTCCAAAAAATCAGGGTTTCCGAGTCCGCAGGAGCCCAGAGACCACCCAAGTGCCCACAGGAGAAAGCCGAGGCCCAGAGGAAAGAGCGGGGCTCAGCCGAGGTTGCAGAGAAAGGGGGTCCTTCAGGCCCAGGAGGGTCTTTGCCTGGCATTGCCCGTTGGGAAAGATGGCAGTGAGGACCACTGGCGGCCTGTGCGGAGAGAAGGCAGCCCCACCCTGGACAAGTCCAAGAGGAAACACGTAAGGATCCGCGTTTGGGTCTACACTCAGCAAAGCCCTCTCAAACACGGACTGACGGCCCAGGGCTGGGTCAGCAGGCCAGGCGGCACGTGTGCTGAGGAGTTAGCGGAAGAGCAGGCCAGAGGGCCTGGAACCAGGTGCCCTGGGCTCAATCCACGTGCCTCGCACTCCCGTCAGGTGGCGGTAAACAACCACCTCACCCCCCCCCCCGCCCCCCGCCCGCCCCAGGGAAGGGGCTGGGTCCCACCGCCACGCCCATAGCACCCGTCCTATCACGTGGGCGTTTGCCCTGTGCGGGCCAGGAAACCAATTCACTGGGATTAACCCAATTAGCCCTCGTGCAACCCTGGATTCGAATCAGCCCATTTCCCAGATGCAGAAACTGAGGCTCTGATTGGCATTAAGCATGCTTAAGAAGTCAGGCCTCCAATAAGAAAAACAACAAAGTGATTAGGGAAATGAATACGATGATGTGAATTAACAAACAGTGAATTAATGCACAAGAGAATGAATGAATGAATGAACGGATGGAATTTGCCCTTCTCCCAGTTTGAGGGCACCTTTTTGCTTTTTCCTCTGTGAGATGGAGTGCGATTCGGGAGAGATACCACCACTTTATTTCCAAGAACCACGGGAGGGAATGTGAACACACACTCTCCCCTCTCGCCCACAACTGCCAAGAATGAGCCAGAAGTCGCCCGGACAAAATGCAATTCTGACAAAGCCCGTCACAGGCTTGAAGCGTCTGTCACCGAGGGGGAGAGGCGCACATTTGAATGCGGAGAAACGCCGCAAGCTTTGACTGACAGTCGTGCAGGCCCGCGGACTCTCCCTCTGACCTTCTGTCGGCACCGAAGGGCTCTCTCCTGTAAACATCCCCCAAATAGTTTATCTTAATAAAAGCACCTGTAATGGAGACGGAGTTCATTTGAAATTGTTCCCTCGGCTGTTTGTCTTGTGGGCCAATTGCTGGGCTATGGCTGAAGTAAATACTGCCCTTGCATGGTGGGGTCCCACCCATGACTGGGGTCCTGCCCATGCGTGGGGGGGGGGGGGGGAAGGGTCCTGCAGGCCTCAGATTCACGCTCAAGTGATGGGCAGCACAAAAGAACCTCTGAGAACTCTGGGTAATCTCAGCCAGCATTGGACTTGACCTCAGACACATACAAGGTCCAAGCTCCCACACTCCAACCTCTTTTCTCGGGGTTCAAGAGCAGAGGGTGGGGAACTAGATGACCATTTTACAGCTGGAGAAACTGAGGCACAGGAAGAGGAAACGGAGAGGGCCAGAAGCTGTCTTCCTGTCTCGAGCCCTCATGCCATCGCCAGCTGGTTGCTGGGCCCTACAAATGCCCAGGTCACTGAGCTCAGGAGGGATACCCCCCCACCCCCGGTAGTAGAGAGTAGGGGCTTCTGGGATGAAAGACCCGAGTTTGAATCCCGCCCTGGCTGCCTCCTGGCCGGCTCACGTGGATGACGTGGCTTAACTGTTCAGAGTCTCAACAATCATGATTCCATTTCGCAGGAAGGCTTTGAGGGTCAGCGGGCTTTGCACAGGGATAGAAAAGCCTCCCACCGCAGAGGAGGCGCCTCCAAGTGTAAATTCCCTCCCCTCATTCCTAATCCAGTGCCTTTTCGCCCAAACCCCGCTGCCTCCCCGTTTTTGTCCAGGCCCGAGCCCTCCCCCTGCCCAACCCTGGACCTCGCAGATGTGACAAACACGGAAAACATCAGGCTCGCCGGCAACCGTCTGCACGCCGTGTTTATGTTTGCAATAAAAGCAAGCAGGTGCTGGCAATTTAACTAATCAGGTACCATCCTGCCCCAGCCCCCCACCCGCCCGCGCTGTGGGCTAATCTCTGCTTGGCTTTCCCCGAGCCTGCAATTAGCCGGGTTTCCCAGCCCTGCACACGACTCAGGTTACTGCCTCAGGACAGACGAATGGACAAACAGACAGTGGTGGTCCAAGACCAGCATCCTGGGGCCGAGCCACCCCCTGAGCGACATCCAGACGGGCCTCTTTCTTTCTCTAGAACCATCTTTTGGGATCAAACCTGTTACTAACGAGATGGGACCCGTCTGGGGTTCCCACAGGGGAGGGTAAGCAACTTCTAGCCGCTGTCCTGTCCCCAGACCCTCAGAAAAAAAAGAAAAAAAAAACAGCCTGAGTCAGGTTACATCCCCAAATTCAACGCGGTCAACTTGGCTATGGAATTGGATAGTATGATCTCTAAATGGCCCCTCGCGCAGTACCAGGCGCATAGTCCAGGAACAAGAGTTCATGAGTCCTGCTTGCCTCCAAACTCTTCCTATCAGCCCATCTGGGCCTCAGTTTTCTTATCCATCAAATGGGTGGATTAGACTAGAGCAGGACTCCTTGGCCTCGGCACTGTTGGCATGGGGAGGGGGCCGGGGGGGGGGGACTGGATCATTCTTTGCGGAAGGGGCCATCTGTGTGTTGTGGGATGCCGAATCGTGTCCCTGACCTCTACCCTCCTCATGCCTACAGCCGCCCTCTCCAGACATTGCCGAATGTCCCCAGGGGCGGGGGGACACCCCCCGGTCGACACCCCTGGACTAAGCCTGTTCTCCCACTAGCCACACATCAGACAGAGTTCCCGAGGGACGTGGAAAAGGCCATGATGCTCTGCTTCCCACCTTCATGGGGCACCTGATCAGGGGCGGGCGCTGGACATCAGGGCTGTATTTTTTTTAAGTTCCCGGTAATTCCAATGACAGAGTAGGGTTGGCCCCACTGGGGCGAAGAGAGCACGAGGAATTCCCCTTCCTGGGTGCAGGCGTTCCTGGGGGAGCAGAGCCAAGTCTGTCTCGGTCCCCAAGCCCCACCCCACTTTCCTGTCTGCGCTGCAGGCCTCATCTCCCCCACCTGGGGCTCTTCGCGGACACCGTTTAACCAACTCCAAGGTGACCAGAATCCAGTAAAACGAGGGCCCTGGGACGCTTTCTCAGCTCACTGGCTTGACGGGCTCCTTGTAAGCGCGTGAAGTGACTTTGGTGAGGGACAGTGGGCACGCAATAACCTTTTCATGGGACTTGGGTTTGGGTGTCTCTCCCCAGGTCTGTCGCGCCCCTGGGGCCATGGCTCCTTACCCTAAGGGGGACTCCCACCTCCAGAGCTCCCTGCTCCTCTCCCAGAGTTGGGTGCCCCTGGCCGCCTGAGCCCCAACTTCACCCTCCTGAGGTGGAGCCCCACAGGCCTTCCCCATCTGGCCCTGCCCTCCTCCCTGTCTCCCTTCCTCCCTGTGTCCCTCTGCCCTGCTCCTCACATCCTTGCCTTCCTCCTGCCAGTCTCTTCTTCCTCCTCCTCCCCCCTCCCCCCGCTCTTCCTGACCCAGCCCCTCTAGCATCCAGGCCATTCCTTGCCGGGCCCCAGTCTTTCCCTCCTTGTACCTCACCCACATGGTTTCCTCACCTTAGAAATCTGCCCCCAGTATCTCTGCCAGCTGCTCCCTCATCCCTCCGAGCGCAGCTCAGACATCCCTTCCGCGGGGAAGCTGTCCCTGTCACCCGCTCTCTCACCACAAGCAAGCTCCTTCAAAGGCTAGGTCACCACCTGTGATTTGGGAAGTTGATCTGGGTAATTCTGTCTCCCTGGATCCAGCTGAGGGCCCCCAGAGGGCAGGCCCAGGTCTGCCCATTCACTACGCCAGATGGAAGGTCACGGTGCCAGGCTGGGAGCTAGGCACCGGAGTGGAGAGCCAGTGTGGCCCAGCCTTGTGCTCCGGGTCAGGTGGGCCCTCGATGGATGCCAGGGAGCAGGTGGCCAAGAGCCCGGGTCTAGGGCTCACCAGTGCGGGTCCCACCTGGCTGTGTCCCGCAAACCTGTGGGCACACCCGCCCAGTCTAGTAGCAGTGGATTCGCTCTGGAAGCCACGATGCTGGCAATTCTGGGGGATGCCAGGTAACCCTTAAACCTGGAGGGTGAGCCCAGCCAACGTGGCTCTGGTTGAGTACGATTCCGGGTTCTCAGTTTGATTCCGGGTCAGGGCACACGCCTGGGTTGTAGGCTCCATCCCCAGTAGGAGGCAGCCGATCAATGAATCTCTCTCCTCATTGATGTTTCCATCTCTCTCTCCCTCTCCCTTCCTCCCTGAAATCGATAAAAACATATAAAACAAACAGACAAAAACCCCCATGGGCTGATCTCAGATGCCACCGACATGAGCGCGCTTGCACCTAAGGACGCTGAACACAGGCTGGAAGAACAAATGATAGGCAGTTGTCCTTTTGAAAATTAATCTTCGGTTTTCTGTAAAATGAATGTAGCCACATTTGTTTTTAAAAAAAAATCTGATGTTACTAAACGGCTTTTTAGCCAGACGTGATTTCCTGCCCCATCCCCCACCTGCTCACTCCCATACTGCTTCCCCGAGGCAGCTACGTTCAACATTTATAGCTGCCTCTTACCTCTATTTCTGAATATTGTGTCTCTTAGCTCTATTTCTGAATGTTACACATTTTGCTATTTCAATGTTAAGTACATAAACATATTATATCACTTTTTTTCCTTTGGAGGACAACTTTAAAATCCAACAGATACTGTGTTTGATGCCCCACCTCCAGTGCTTCTTTGCTGTGTGTCCCTGGGATGCTTTCTTGACTTTTCTGAGCATCAGTTTCCTCAGCTGGGAAATGGGGACAAGAATGCCTGTCAGGTTCAGGGGCTAGGGTTTTCAGTGGGATGATCATGTGTACCTGGCCCTCAAGGAGCGCGTGATAAACCTCAGCAGCAGTTCATATTCGCTTCTTAGATCCCAGGCAAGCTGTGGGACTTGGGTTTGCGTCCTGCCCGACTCACCCCTCAGAAAACTAGAGGCTGGGGGAAAAAAATTAGAGGCTGAGTGTTTGCATGTAGAAAACCCGAAATCCACTTAACCAATGTGTTCATTGAGTACCTACTATGTGCCAGGCAGTGCTGCAAAGGTTGCAGTGCAGACATGGTTCCTGCCTTCTCCAAGATGCACTCAACCACATTGATGACAGAAGCCCATATGCTGCCACTGGGCACACAGTGGGAGTTAAAAATATAATTGCTGCCTTGAATAGAAATACCTTATTTTGACCTTGTGCAATTTACACTGAGTGGCCAGATTATTATTATTATTATTAGAGGCCCGGTGCATGAATTTGTGCACGGGTGGGATCCGGCCAGCCTGGCCAGGGGGAGGGGACATGGGCGCCTGGCTGGCCTGCCTGCTGGTCAAACTTCTGGTCGAGGGGACAATTTGCATATTAGCCTTTTATTATATAGGATATACACCGAGTGGCCAGATTACTACGCATCCAGAGATCATCATCATCTGGCCACTCAGTGTATGTTTAAGAGGACTGCAAGCTGGTCCTGAGATTTCACTGATGGCCAACTGGTTCATGCCAGGGTGCTGAGGCCTCGACAGGCGTGATCTCCGTTCATCCTCAGGACAGACCCATTTAAAAGGAGGAAACGGAGGCTCCAAGAAGCTGGTTCAGCCAAGGTGACCCAGGTAGAAGTGAGATACACGTTCAAGTCTGTCTGAGCCTAGGCTCCTCGCTGCGTATCAGTTGTGATTCTTTCCTTCCTTTGGACTTTACTTTCTGTGTTGGGAACCTGCTATCAGCTTCCTGCATGCCCCGGGGAGTGAGCCTCCTGGGTGTTTGGGCAGATTCTTCGGTGAAGAGAAGTTTTGGGGTTTCTCCAGAAAGCGGGGGGAGGGGGTCAGAGACTATGACCACACAGCACCTAGGTCTTCTCATAATTACAGGGCCCCTCCTGGAAAAGGAGAAGCCGGCGCGCGCGACAGAGGTGCAGATAGACAGACACACTGGCCTGTGCAGAAGTGAGCGTCCTGTCATGGGAGGTATCCAAGCACCTGCCAGGAGGCCAGAGTGGAATGCCAGCATGACGGCATTGAACTGACTACAGAAACAACTACATTTACCAATGGTAATAAATTGGATGGATTACGTAGTAACACTTAGCTGAAAAGGTATTCTAATCTTGAGCCCCCTGTCCGTCTAGCTCTAACACCACGCTCTACACATTCCGCTTGATGTAGCTTTGAGGTTGCTGCCCGCCTTTCATGTTTGTGATTATCTGCTCCCTGTGGGGCGGGAGAAGGTAGACTCAAGTTCAAGGTAGGTTGAATAGAGGGCACCTAAGAGATGTATCTGGCTGGATCACAGGCCCCTTGCAAAGCTGGAGCAGGGACTGGAAATTGTAGGCCCCAAGGGGCCACCAACCACAATAAACATCAGTTCAGCTCAGGCTCCGAATGTTCCCCCTGCGCTCGCTGGGTTCCCGGGGAGGGTGCTGGGACGGGTGCTCCCCGCCAGGGAGAGGCCTCCAGGGGCACTGGCCTCCCTGTTCAGCTGGCCTAACGTTTTCTATTTAAATGCAAATTTTGACTTTTCACTTGGCAGCTAGCAAAAGTTTTTTGCACTGGAATGAGGGTCAGGATAATAATTTATCCATGGGCCTTTTTCTAACAATTATTATTTGTTCAGGGGAGAGGGCGGAGGCCCCGGCGGCTGGGTGTAGGGGCTTGGGGCTGGCACACGAGGTCGCCTGCAGGTGTCTGGGGCAGAGGCCCAAGGCAGCTTTTTCCCTGGGACAAGGGGCTCAATGTGCAAGTAGAGGCTGCCTACGCTGGGGGCACGCAGGAAGGAAACGGGCATTTACTCAGCCTTGAGCCCTGTGCGAAGGACTGAGTAGGCTTGAAGACTCCTTAATAAGGAAGGGTTGGTCTCAGGGCGCTCCCAATCTGATGACAGGGACAGGAAAGAAAATAGGCCATTGCAATACTGGGTGCCACATGTTCAATGCTGAACTGGGGGCCCAGACAAGACTCCTAAGGCCAGCTGGAAGGTCTGGGAGGGCTTCCTGGAGGAGGTGACTGCTGTTTATGGTCTTAAAAATGATGAAGGTTCAGCCAGGTCACTCTCATATTTTGCATCAATACCCTGGATTTGGGGGCGGGGGAGGGAAGAAATTGGGAATAAAAATGCTCTATCGATATAATCAATTGACACTTTGATGTCCAGGAATTTCTCCCATACATGCAGGTGCATGTTTAAAGTTATTCAAAGAAGCACTTAAGTAATGGCAAAAGAAAAAAAGAATTGTAAACAACCTAGATACCCATCGATGGGAGACTAGATAAGTAAATGACGGTCCAGCCACGCAATGGAATACTATGCAACCATCTATAATAATAAAAGCTTAATATGCTAATTGGACCAGACATCCTTCCGGTTGTCCTTCCGGATGACCTCCCGGATGAAGCCAGGGCTGCAAGGGAAGCCCGGGTCCCAGGTGCCAGAGGCAAGCTGGTGCCAGCAGCCAGGGGAAGGAAGGCCTACTCCTGCACGAATTTCATGCATCGGGCTTCTAGTATAAAATAAACAAGGAAGCGGTTTATTGCCACCAAGATGGAAGATCTCCAAGTTAAGGTGAGCAAATACAGATGGACTGAGTACAGGACAACTTGGGTAAAAGGCAGCAGGTGGAGAATCTTTTTCAGTATTTGCTTACATTTGTATAAAATGTCTCTGAAAGGACTCATGCAAGTGGAACACAGGGTTTGCGGGTGAGGCGGGATGTTGGAGGCTGGGGGGCAGGCGTGGGAGGGATCTTTGCAGTCCATGCCTTTCTGTTCCTTGATGAATTTTGACCCATCTGAATGTGATACTGACTCAAAACCTGAATTAAAAAATAACTCCCGGGGCTGCCGGGAACGTCAGGAAGACAGCTCGCGTCCCAGGTGGAAAGAATAGCAAGTTCAAAGGCTATACTTCCCCTGTCCGCACACGTGCAGGACAGACACCTGTTCTTAGAACCCATTCAGACCAAGTCCATATTTTTACCAAATGCCGTCCATTCTGCTACATCCCATCTCCCACATGGTTAAAATAAGCAGTAGCCTCACTAGCCTCAGTTCGCGTTGCTACTTCTCAATACCTAGGATGAGAAATCAGGTCCGTGACTACTATTCTTCAAACTCCATGTGATTTAGCCCCTGCCCATCTCTCATCCATATCCCATTCCACCCTTCCTACTCGCCACACCTCAGCCCCAGAGGCCTCCTTCCTGTACCTGAAACAGGCCTCCACATTCCCCACCTCAGGGCCTTTGTGCTTGCTGTTCCCTCTCCCTGGAACTCTCTTCCTACAGCTTCCTCACCATGACCCTTTGAGTCTCCGTTGACATGTCCTTTGCTCACACTGACCTTTTGTATCTGTCAGCTATTGCTGCATAACAAAGCAACTCAAAACGTCATGGCTTAAAACCACACGCATTTGTTTAGCTCACAAATCTGCAGGTTGGGTGGGCAGTCCTACTGATGGGGGCTAATCAAATGATCACTGCATCTGAGGTCAGCTGACAGGTCTGCTGGGTTCTACCTGGTCTAGGTTGACTTTGGATGGCTTGTCTCAGCTCTGTGTCCCTCTCGTCCTCCAGCAGGAAAGTCTGGGCAATCCACAGGGTGGTGGCAGCCAGGTTTCAAGAGAGCAAGCAGAAATGGGCAAGGTCCCTTGAGTCCTCGGGTTGAAGCTGGCCCTATATCACTTACCCCACATCCTATTGGCCAAAACAAGTCATGTGGCCAAGCCCAGATTCCAGGGTTAGGAAATAGACCACACCTGATGGAGTGAGCTACCATGGCACCTTGCAAGGGGGAGTGACTGCAGGGAACAATGAAGGGCCGGGACATATTTTTGCCATCAACCTACCTCACCTTCCTTCACCACTCAATCTAGAGAAACACCCCCAGAGAGTGTCATTTCACCTGCAGTTTCTCTTGCTGCACTTATCCTCTTATTTACTTCATTGTTATCTTATTTACTTCATTGTTAACTTCTTCTTGTCTGTGTCCCTCTATGAAAATGGAAATTCCTGGAGGCCAAGGGACAATCAGGGAGGACTTCATGGGGGGTGGGGGGCAGAACAAGCACAGTGCCTGACCCGGAGGCAGAGATTGAGAAGTCACTGCCCTGACTGCATTTCCGTGAACATCAACACCGCTCCCCACCCTAGGCTGAGCAAACGAAGCAAGATCCACCCAAGCTCGGAGCATGGGGGTTGCGCCAGTGGGGGCATTTTCTCTGGAAAGCAGGGGTATGGGGCTCAGCAAGGCCTGCCTGGACCACTCTGCCCCGCCTCAGAGCCCCCCACCCCCACCCCCTAGGGGTATATCCAATCCTCCCCACATAACCAGGGGCCTCTCCGAGGAAGCTGGGTCTTGCCTCTTAATTGCATCTGGATGCAAATAGCTCTGCCGATGGGAATCTATTAAAATCTGCCTTGTCAGCGATCACCACGGAGGGGCAGGGCGGGGCGGGGCGAGGGCCATGTGGGACCCAAAACACAAATGACTGTCTGGATTATCTATCACTCCAACCCCAGGAGACTAGGGGTGGGCACTCATTATGTACCGGAAGGGTTTCCTGCTTAGCTCCCCTCACCCACAAAATGCAACCCACCACTGGGGCCGAACCCATCCTGGATGTGGAGCTGAGGCCCCAGGAGAAGGCAGAGATCCGAGCTGATGAGGCAATACCCTCCAAAGGGGCAGGGCCTGCCAGGTGGGACTGATTGGGGAAGGGGGATAAAGCGGGCAAGACATGGATCCCCATTGGACCACAACATGGACTACTCACTCACCCACTCACTCACTCTTTCATCCACTCGACATGTATGCAAACTTATCACTGTGCTGTCCTTCTTTAAAACATTTCCAAGCTTCCCTACGGGGCCAAAGATTGAGTCCATCCTCCCAAGACCCACAAGGCCCTCTTCCATCTGGTGCCTTCTTCCCTGCCTCACTAGTGCCCCCGCCTGTCTCCTGACAACACAGCACTTCCCTGTTGTTGCCTCCTCCATGAAGTCCTCTCTGATTGTCTCTTTGACAGGCATCACCCGCCACCCCTCACCCTGCTCCGTATTTCTTCATAGTCCTTGACATCACCACTTGTATTAATTTACTTTTTCTTACCTGGATGGCGAGAGGGGCAGCGCTGTGAGGCCCTGGGGGAAGGGTGTCCCAGGCAGAGGGAACAGCCAGTGCAAAGGAACGACACAAGTTGGCATACATAAGGGCCAACACAAGTTCCGGGGTGGTGGGAACGGAGCCAAAAGGGTGGGGACAGGCAGGAGATGCTGTAACAGGGGCTGGGTTTGGGGGGCTCATGATCGAAGCCACTGGAGAGTTCTGAGGAGACTGGGCAGGTCTAACAAACAGATCGAGGGTGTACCTCTGCTCGCCAAAGAAAAGGGGACCTGAAGGAGAAGCAGGGAGCCCCGCGAAAGGGTCACTGCCGGGGCCAGAGGAGAATGGTGGTGAAGGAGATGAGGGCTCCGGGTGTTTTAAAGGCAGGATTGTGGGCCCTGGCTGCCGTGGCTCAGCTGGCTGGGTGTCACCCTGTGCACCGAAAGGTCACCGATTCGATTCCCGGTCCGGATACGTGTCCCAGTTGCGGGTTCAATCCCCAGTCGGGGTGCGTGTGGGAGGCAACAGATTGATGTTTCTCTCTCACATCGTTGTTTCTCTCTCTCTCTCTCTCCCCCCTCTTCCTCTCTCTAAAAAAAATCCATTAAAAAATACATTAAAGGCAGAGTTGTCAGGACTCGCCAAAGACTGGGTGTGCAGTGAAGGGAAGGAGCAGATTCCAGGATGCCTCCTGGGTGTGGGGCCTGAGGGCTGGAGGCAAAATGACGCCAACAGGTGTGTCACTGGGGACAGAACAGGCCGGGCAAGTACAGACCCGGTGATGGCTCCAGGCTGGCTTGGCAGGCAGGTACAGGCACCGCCCCCCCCTCCCCGCCCAGATGGTCCATCTCTACATCTGCCATAACATTCTCACCAAGTTATCATCCCGCTTCCTCTCCCGGCCCTGCGATGGCGGGGAGCTCACCACTCCTCCCCAGAGCGGGTTTCAGTGTCACAAATACATCCTTTACGTGAAAGCCCTCTGCTGTTCTGAGCGCTCCCTCCACCCCAGCCCAGCCCAGCCCTCCTCTCGGGTTTCCGGAATCCATGAAGGAAAATAAGGAAAGAAAGGGAAAAAGGGAGCAAGGGAGGGAAGGAGGGAGAGAGGGAGGGGGGGAGAAGGGAAGAAAGGGGCCCGGGCCAGGCCTTTGGCTTGCAGACCTCACTCTCTCTTCTGTGCTGGTCACCTTGGGCTGTCGTCACCAAACACCACCGAGGGGGTGGTTTAAACAACAGAATGTTATTGCCTCCCAGTTCTCCAAGTCTGAGATCACGGTGCCAGCGTGGCCAAGTTCAGGTGAGGGCTCTCTTCCTGGCTTTGCAGACAGCCGCCTTCTCACTGTCCTCATGGTGAGGGGAAAAGAGGGTGGAGAATGGGGGGAGAAGTACTTCCCTCGTCTTTAAAGGGCACTAATCCCACCAGACTACACACCCACCCCCATGACCTCATCGCTTGCCAAAGGCCCCACGTACCTTGGAGGTTAGGGCTTCGATACAGGCATTTAGGAGGGACTCGCACATTCAGTCTGTGGCATCCTCCCAGCAGCTCTTCTACGGCGATGTCACCATCCCCCGGGACAGTCCAGGAGACTGTGCCTCAAAGAGGTGAATGGACACTCCCCAAGTTACCCCAACAGGTAAGATTCCACACAGCCTGTGAGCAGAACAGACTGGGGGCGGTCCCTGGGCCCAGCTTCCTGCATCCCAGCAGGCATGACGATGCCCAAATGCAGCCCATCCATGGGCAGATGGCTTCAGGGCCCCCTTGCTTAGGGGCACCTAGAGGAAATCGTTTGGAGCTCACAGTCTCCCAGGAGTCACGGGGGCCCATGCTGACCTTCCTGACAGGGGCAAAATCCCTGGTTTCTGGATCTCTGTCCAGGTCGGAAGCTCCCTGCCTCATCCATGCCTGACCCCAGCACCCCGTACAGCCCCTTGGAACACAGTAGGTGCTCAATAAATGTCTTGGTGCAGGTACAAATCACAGGGTCAAGTCATGGCCTGCACGTGTCCGTCCCCTTCTCCTGGTAAAGAGAAAAAGATCATCGAGCCTTTAAAAAAAATAATCATCCTAAAAACCAACCAATCAATCAATCCCAGCATTTCCATGGCAGGGCCCAAGAAGCCGGGCGGGCGCTCCAAGCTGAGCCGGGACAGGGCGACCGAGTCGGCCCCAGTGTGAGCCACTGATAAGAGGGGCTCGGCCAGGGACTCCAGACAGCTTGTCTATCAGCCTATTAAACACCATTCTTACAAGTTTGTGTGTTTTTTTCTGCCTCCCCCCCCCCCCTTTTCATTAATACGCAGAGTGAATAGAACATTGAATAGAAACCAGCCCTCTCTGCACAATTGCGGGATTGAAAGGTAACTGTCAACAGAAGGATTTGGGGGACAAAGGGAACGGTTTGGGCGCTTAGCAAATGATTTTCGGCTTGTCATTTCAATGGGCTGTGTTTCTCAGAGATTGTGGGGTGGGTTTTTCTTTCTCTCTCTTTTTCCTGAGTAGCATTTATTACCACGCTTTAAAAAAATTGTCGTGTTGTCTCTTTGCAGCCGCCCTTCCTTCACAGATGCTGTGTCCCCTCCCACCCCCCCCTCACCCCCCCACCCCCGGGTCTCCTGGCTGCAGCTTGCTCCAAAGATAAAATAAGACACTCAACAGATCCAGGCGGCCAAGGAGAGGAGAAGATGTTTTGTGAGGGGCCAGATAGCCTCGAGGTGAGGAGCAGAGGGCAAGGGGCAGGACAGAGGCGGGGGGCGGGGGGGGGGGGTACCCGCCGAGGGACTTAAACGCTGACCCAGGGCTCGGCCTGGCCAGCTCTGGCCTCAACCCTCACCGATGGCCACCTTCATCTCTCAGGGAGGAAATCAGTGACTCACGCTTAGCATGAGGGTACATCTCCTCTGTAGTCTTCTCCCCGCGCCCCCCGCCCCACTGTCCAGACCCCACTGTCCTACTCAGAGCAGCTTACGGGAGCTCTAGGTCTGTGAAGAGGGTGTGTCAGTGGCCATCCAGCAAAGTTCCGTTGTGACAACTTCTTTCCTAGCGACACCTTGAAGCCAGCTTTCTGTATGGGCAAGAATACAGAATGACGGGACGTACCCCACCAAAATAGTGCCTTCCACGCCTCCCGGGAAAAGGCAGCATCCTTTTGAAGAGCTTCTTTCTTCTCTCTCTTCTCAGGAGACCATGTGACCAGGAAGCAGGGATCCAGCTGCAGCTGGGCAAGTCTGTTTCAATTCCTGGGCCTCAGTTTCTCTCATCTGTGAAATGGGCCAGTGGGACCCCATGGTGGTTCAAAACATTTTTTTTTTTTTAACCACAGATCAGGAGATCCATCACCATCAGAGAAATGGAAATGAAAACCACAGGCGCTGTCACCCCTCACCTCCCATAATCCCTCGACTATGACATGGGTAGAGCGGGAAGCAGCCCCAACCCCACGGGCAAACGGGCCACTCCGACAGATCGTGGAACCAGATGATGTCAAAGCGAGTGAGCCAGCAAGCGGGGTCTACTGTGCTCGAGTGCACACTCCCAGCCTGTCCCCCAGGCCACGCGGTTTTCCGGCTTGGCTGGAGGGGACCCCGCCGGGCTCAGGCCACTCCGGTGGCCACAGTGTGAGCAGCTAAGTGCGCAGGAGTGAGCCTAATGCATGCAAAGCCAGGCCTGTGGGCATCGTTCTCGGCTCTTCGCCTGCTCTTCGCAAGCTGCCCGGGGCTCTGCTAAGGAGCGAACCTTTCCCCATCCCCGATTCCCCCAAAGCTCGCTCCATGCACGGTCCCAGCCCCTCCCATCTCATCTCTCCTCCAGAAGGGAAGCCACAGGGAGCGACCGACCGTCTCCCCGAAGGTGCCTCCTCTGAAGGGGGCCCCAGGAAAGGGCCCTTGGGATAATTGAATAATCCCAGACGAGTGTGAACAGGAGTGGCGGAGGCGGGTGGAGGGGGAACCCAAGGTGAAATTTATTTCTGTCAACTGGTGGTCTATTTCGCTGATACTATTTCCTTGTATACAGATAAGGAGTTATCTTAAATGACCATGTCTTTTTCAATTTGTACTTAACAGTCAATCCCATTTTCCTTAGATGATCCTATCGCAGCGGGAATGAAAAATGCATTCCATAATCCCTCAGGATCTTCCTATATCAATATCAAATGGTCTGAAATTGACCTGTTATAAAATCCAGTCCTTCCAGCCAGCAAGAGACGCAATCAAAAAGAAGCAAATTTCAACGCTCGCGGTGTTTTGCGTATGCCGAATGCGCTGGCGCCGAGGCCCATGTGTTCCGGGGCCTTCGTGAGGACTACTGCTCGACCTCCATTGAAAAACAAAAAAACAAAATTACCTAAGAGACGCATCTGGATTGTGGGCGCATCTGCCTAATGAATGGGGCCTCTCAGACGGACAGACCCGGCAGCTGTTACGAAGGAGCGGAGGAGGGTTACCAAGATCCACCCAGCAAAAGTTCTCAGGAGCCTGTGGTGTGAGTCCCAAACTTGCAGGAAGTCCTGGGGCCGCAGGGAGAGGAGCTTTGGCTCTGGAAAGAAGCCTCCGACACACACCTCATGAAACTGTCTCTTCCTGTTCCTTGATCGGCTCTCAGTAAAAATACACGTGATAGGCATTCGTCCAAAGCTCCTCGCATGGCCAAGCAGAATAAGAGGGTTTTGGGCCCTGTTCACAGCTCTTCATTGGCTCTTAGCAAGTCATCAAGGAGCTCTACTGGGGAGAGCAATGTTCTTCCTGGATTCTAAGGGCCCCCAGATGCACCCCTCCTTTATGATGATGGGGGACATGTCTATAGTCTGATTGAGTCGTCAAATAACCCCCTGACATTAGAGATGAAGAAACTGACCCTCAAGGCAGGGCTCTGCCCAGGGCCACTCACCTCGTAGCTGAGACACATCTATTCAAACCCAGACTCTCCTAACCCAGAGATGATCCCCTTAACCGGTGCACATTTCACCCTCATGGGTGCTTAATGAATATTTGCCTCAAACACTCCTAGCTTCAGCCTGCCCCAGGACCTTTGTGCATGCCATTCTCCTTGCCTGCAGTGACATCCCTCGACTTTTTATGTAGTCAGTCTCCTCTCATCTTTGGATCTCAAGTGAAAAGTCCTATCTTTAGGAAGATCTTCCCAGACTAGCCCTCCGGGGTAAAGTAGCTGCCCTCTCGTTCCCCCATCAAAACCCCTTGTTGTTTTTTTAATTTTTTTTTGTGTGTGTATTGATTTCAGAGAGGAAGGGAGAGGAAGAGAGAGAGAAAAACATCAGTGATGAGAGAGAACCATGCATCAGCTTCCTCCTGCACGCCCCACACTGGGGACCGAAGCCTGTAACCCAGGCATGTGCCCTAACCAGGAATTGAACCGTGACCTCCTGGTTCATAGGTCGACACTCAACTACCGAGCCATACCGACAGGGCTAAACCTCCTGTTTATTCTCTTAAAACGTATATTTTACTCATTTATATCTTGGCTTGTTTGATCCCTCTCCCCCTGGGACTACAGATTCCATGGGGACAGGGGTTGACACGCCTGTCACAGAACTGCTGTCTCCCCTTGCAGATAGTAGATGCTCAATAAGACATTGCATGAATGAATGAATGAGCGAACCAATGAAGCAACGACTCCCAAAGTTGAAAGAGTGCTCTCAGGCAGACCTGAAGCATGACCAGGAGTGTGCTGGCCCAGGAAATAGCAGGCACCCCACGTGTTTTTCAAAGTGGCCCCAGAAAAGCCCGCATCAGTGTTCCCAGAAGAGGTGGACGGGTTATGCGAAGTACAGATACGTGGGCCACCCTCCCCAGCCTGATGAATCAGAATCGCCAAGGCCAGGGCCTGGGTGCCTGCCTTCTCACCAGCTATCCGAGGAGGTTCTGAGTTTGAGGAATCCTGCATTTCTCAAAGCCAGCCGGAAATTCGGAGCCAAGAAGCGAGTCGCTGACAACCGACCGGGTGTTCTGGCCCCCTCATCCCCAGGACACGTCAGAATGGCCCTTCCTCCTTTAAGTCAGGAATTCCCGCTTCCTGAAAACACCCTGATAATCCTCCCCTATTCGGTTCCCACAGGCGTGCGCTGCTCCTGGATCTTCACGCTGCGCCCCAGGACCTGGCTAGCTTAGGGCGAAGATCTGCAAACATCACTCATCCTGCTTGGTGGTGGGAGCGCTTTCCTTTCTTAAAGATGGGGGAAAAACATCCCTGATGATTGACTGCGTTCTTGCATCTTCCAGCCATTTGTTGCCATGTAATATAGACATTTGCCTGTCAACAAAAACGCCGTCAGTTTTACAAACACACTTATTCCACTGGCTTCGTCGGGGGGAGTGTTTTGACTGGCTTCCCTTATTGAGTGTCTCTGCACTGCTCTGCCCCGACCAGCTGCAAGACAGACTCAGGCAGCCCGGGGTTTTCTTTTCCGAGCAGATCTCTGTCCCTTCGGGCCAGCAAAATCTAACCAGGAGGGGGACTAGGTCTATAAGAAACGGGGCTGGGGGGCGGGGAGAAAGCATCTGGGCCTGGAATCAGACTGGATAGTCTCCAAGCCTTGGACAAGTCATTTGCCTTCTCTGAGCCTCAATTTTCCCTTCTGTGAAATGGGGATTGGCCTCAAACCTTCCTTATGAAGATTCAATGAGATCATATACCTAAAAGGAGGTGGTGTCGTCTGGTAGCCAGGCTCCAAGATGGTCCCCAATAATCCTTGGAGTCTGCTATTCACGCCTTTGTGTGGTACCCTCTCCCAGTGAGTCAGAGCTAGCCGGGGTGACCCATCGAAGCTGGGGGACATGATGGTGCCTGAGGTCATAAAGGCCATGGTAGCATTCATCTGTTGTCTCGATCGCTCATTCCGGGGGAAGCCAGACGCCACATTGTGAGGATGCTCAAGCAGCCTTGAGGCTAGACCCATGGGGAGACCCAGAGGAACCAAGGCCCCTTGTCCAGCAGCTAGCCAGGAGTGAGCCTTCATGGCATGAGATCTTCCAGTCCTGGTCAAGATTTCAGAAGACTCCAGCCCCAAACATCTGACCACAACAGCAAGACTGATCTTGAGCCAGAACCAATTCTCGGCCCACAGACACGATGAAAGATAGTAAGTGATTATGTTGTTGTAAGCTACTAAATCTAGGGGCCGATTTGTTACACAGCAATAGGTAACTGATACACAGGGTCACTGGCACATACGTGGACCTAAAGATAAACAATCATCCATATGTATTGTTTCTTGTGTGCCAGGTACTCTGCTTCATGCTTTACATACATGTCTCACTCCATCCTCCCCCCCACACACACCTGTAAAGCAGGTACTAGTATGTGCCTCGTTTTATAACCGAGGCTCAGAGAGATGGAGCAACTTGCCCAAGGTCACACAGCCTGACAGTGGCAATGCCAGAATTGGAATCCAGGCCTGCCTGGCCCTAGAGCCAAATTCTTAACCACTACACCACACCGCATTCCAGATCTCAATATGAATTATTACAATTGCTGGCACTGACTTTTGAAGGGGTGTTTTCCTCAGTGGGAGGACGAAGAACAGTGAATTATTTGCCAATTCTCCATGGCAAATGGGGCCAACTCCAGATGCCCCGGCCCTCAGGGCGCAAAGTCAACTGGCCTCAGGGGACCATTTGCAGGAGGCACAGGCAGGGGTGGGAACTCCCAGGGCAGCTGGGCAGGGCCCACCCCATCGGCTGCACCGCCTGCCTGCCAGGGCTGCAGGGGTTAAAGAGAGCCTCTCGCTGCAAGAAAATCTCTCCAATGGTGTTAGAGCAGGGAAAAAGGCAAAATGATTGTAAATTCCGCCAGGGGAATTCTGCCATGAATCCGGCTCACCTTTCGCGGGGCCCCCCCACCGCCCCCCGCCCCGCCTGAGAGGATAACTGACCTTTGGAGGGAAATAATGAAAAGAAGAGAAGAAATTCCTTGGAGAAAATAATGTGTCCGGGCCTCAGTAATGAGATCGGCTCCTTTTATGTTGCCATGGTAACGGGAGTCATTTTATAATACAAAATACATGAATGGGTGCGGGCAGGCGCAGCCTCTTCAACCAAGGGGGGCCCCGGGGCAGTGGGGAGGGGGTTAGCCTCTTGCAGGCTGTGGTCTGAGGATCAGGCAAACGGCTGGGGTCAGGGGCTGCGCGCCTCATTTCCCCCGGAGAAGCAGGCCCGGCTCTGGGGGTCGCCTCAGGCTAGGGCTGGGGACTCAGAGAGGGGTTGGGGACCGATGGTTGACATCAGCCTCCAAGACTCATGTGGCGGGGGGGGGGGGGGGGGGCAGACAAGGCTCTAGCGTATTACTCATACTGACAATGAGCCCCAGTGTTCTTGAGTGCGTGCGACCTCAGACAGTGGAGGGGATGGTAGCTCCGTTTCACAGACTGAGAAACTGAGGCTGAAAGAGCTGAAGCAGCTTGCTGGAGGTGACGCCATAGCGATTCCAGCCCAGGGCTGGCCGGGGCCACTGTTTGGGGTTAAGACTGGGGACTTTGGGTGTCAAGTGGGAGGGGCCACAGGGGACCTGTTGGGTTTTGTGACAGGCGTGTATGTACATTGAGGACCTCACTTACACTTTGTGTCCTTGATGTTAAACCTTAATGTTGAATATGTGTGTTCGTGTGTGTGTGTGTGTGTGTGTGTGTGTGTGTGTGCATCTAATACAACATAGAGTGTAGGGTCTCCAGTGTCAGCTAGACAGAATCCTCCCCCCCCCCGCCCCCCCCGCAGCATCAGGGGGGCCTTGGCCGGCAGCTCGCTCCCTGGGCTCCCCAT
Source organism: Corynorhinus townsendii (assembly GCA_026230045.1). NCBI lineage: Eukaryota > Metazoa > Chordata > Mammalia > Chiroptera > Vespertilionidae > Corynorhinus > Corynorhinus townsendii. The sequence continues at coordinate 24,489,491 of JAPDVU010000014.1, forward strand.
CCTTGCCTAGAAGGTGGCGCAGTACGTGCTCACCTCCCGGGGTTACTGGACGGTGTTACCCACCGGACCCACTTCCCTCACAGCCTGGGCCACAGGGAAAGCTCAGAGACGCTGCTGCGTACGCTTACTCCGTCTCTCCTGACGTGTTCGCCGTCTTACCGCCACGATGAGCACCACACCCGGGGAATGCGGGGCGGGCCTGAGATTTCCAGGAGAGGAACCAGAAGAGGAGAGGAAAGGAGAAGGGAGGAGACAGGGAAAGGAAGGAGAGGTGCGGGAAGGGGAGAGAAGGAAGCGTTTGGGAGAGAAGAGCAGCAGACAAAGGAGAGAGGCTGCGGAGGCCGGGCAGCCGGAAAGGGGGTTCGGAGCTGGGAGTCTGGGAGACCCGTGCTGTGTGGACTTGGGAATAGCACTGTACCTCTCTGAGCCATGGCTTCCTTCTCTGTAAAAGGACTACCCTGGAGGCCCAGGGGGTACACAGGAGATGCTCAGGCTGCTGAAGGAGGAGGGCGGGAGGAGAGGAAGGGCGGCCCCTCAGCCTCCCCTGGCAGCAGCTGCCTCCCGCTGTCTGTACCTTGCCCTTGCCCTTGAAAGCCAGCCCAGAGCTCCACCACAAGCCAGGGAACCGAGGCCAAGTCCAGCAAGAACCTTCGGAGGGAAGCGCCGTGACAGCCCTTAAAATAACACTAGGCCTGGGCCTGAGCGAGCAGCACCGCGATGAGTTTCAGGGGTTTTTGTCTGAGAAGTCAGGGGAGGCGAGAAGCACAGTATCTGCAGAGAACCTGGGGTCTGCTCTCGGCGGAAGGCCTGGAAAAAACGACATCCCGTCACCCAGCGGGGCTGGCCTGCAGCCCACGCCAAGCTGCGGGTCAGCCCGCCCTGGCCGCTCCACCTGAGCCGGGCTACCGCGGGCACGTCCCTTCGTCTCTCCGGAAAACAGGCTTCATGTCCAAGGCCACTGGCCAAGAGCTGCCTGGGCCAGCCCCACCACGCGCCGCACATCTGTTCTTTCTTTTAAGCCTTGCGGCATGTGGTCCTCCCATTTTACAGGTGAGAAAACCGAGGCTCCGGCAGTGCACGCGATTATGCTCACTCAGCTGGTGAGAGACTTGACCGGGAACGGAACTCACATTGGCCTCTCTGGGAGCCCGTATTCCTGCCACTGTGACCTCCCTGCCTCCCTGGGGAAGAGAGGGCCACGTAGCCAGGTCTGTTATGCTGGGTTTGCCTTGCTCCCAAGCCTCTGAAATCGCAGAACTGGATGGGAGAGCCTGGGATGAGACAGCAAAACCCCAGGTCTGGGGAGAGGCGAGTGTGACATACAGGGCGCTAGCATTGGGGCCAGTTTCTCGGAGACATTCCATCTTGCTGGTCGGTAATCCCTGGGGGAAATGTCAGAAGCGGCCCGCTGGCAGAAAGAACCGTCTTTTCATCCCCGCGTTCCATTGCGTGCGTGTTGCCGCTGAAGGGGCTGCTGAGGTGTCACATAGAATGTGATCCATCCGAGATTTGCGGGACCCGGTTTCTGAGCCCCGTTTTGCCCCTGCCTCGCAGCTTGGTCACGGGCCTCGGTTACCGCATCTGCCACCGGAGAGCTAAGAGATCTGTGAGATTCCTTTTTCATTCTTAATGTCAACGGTCCCCCGACACCCCCGTGAAGCCGCGCTGGCCCTTATGCCCGGATGTGGAAACGGAGGCTCAGAGGAAGCAGAGAGTCAGTCCTGAGTCTCACAGTGGCTTCAAGGTGAACTCAGACTCAAGGAGCACGAAACTCAGCCCCCCTGGCCTGCCGTCCCCACGCGATGCCACCCAGTGACCTTGTAGGGTGACGGGTCCCTTTCCAGGGTCTGGCCCCTCTCGGCCTGGTGTCACTGTGTTGCGGAGACATCTGGGGGCAATCTGAAACCCGCCCAGCCTCTGGGTTTCTGAGACATCCCCAGGCGTCGAGCACATCTGGCCGGCTGGCGGGAGACACGGCAAACATCTGGGGGAAGAGGGAGGGAGGGAGGGAGGCAGGGAAGGAGGCCAAGAGAGAGGGGCGGAAGGAAGCTGCCACTCCCAGGATCCCAGGGACGGTGTCCTGGCCCAGCTCCAGACAGCCAGGTGAGCACCTTGGTGTCACGTCTCGGAATGTGTGTACGAGTGAGGGGTTGTGTGCACATGTGTGAATGTATGTATGCATGTGTGTGTGTATTAGTTTGTGTCACCTTTGTTGTGACCATTGTGCTTGTGTGTGCATGTATTGTGCCCATGTGTGTGTAAACGTCGGTATGTGTGTGTTGTGTGTGAATGCTATATGTCTATGCATGTGTAAGTGTGTACATGTGACTGTGTGTATGCATGGATTGTGTCCGTGTGAGTTGGTATGTGTACACGTGGCTGTGCGCGTGGGTCCAGGTGTGCATAAAGGTGATACGATGGTAAAGACTGGGCTGAAATCCCAGCTCGCCACTTCCTGCTGTGTGACCTTGGGCCAGTCAGTGCATCTCTCTGAGCCTCAGTCTCTTCATCCGAGATGATGGGCCGCTGACGGCACCTGCCGCACCCAGCCCCGGAGGCTTTGCTGGGATAACACCTGAGGCCGCTGAAGGCTGGCCCACAGCAAATGCTGCTTCCCTGGCCACAGTCCTCCTCATTCTCCTGCCCGCTGGGCCTGGTGCTGCGGAGATCTGGCCGCCGGCGGCCTGCCCGCCGCCCCCCGCACACTCAGGAACGCCGGCCGCAGGAACGCCATATTTCTATCATCTCCCAGACAGCCTCAGCCCCGCTCAGAGCAGTTTCCCTCTGGCTCACAGCCAGGTTTAAGAGTTTCACGAAAATTCCCAAGACCTTTTGCCGTCTCGACTTGAGAAGACAGGGCTGCCGGGGCTGGGGGGAAAACAAGAGGCTACTGAAGACAGGAAGCAAGCGCATTCCTGGGCGCAAGGAGGCAGGGCTGGCAGAGGCTCCGGGGCCGGGACATTCTTCTCCCAGTTAAAAATATGCAGCCCGCCGGCCTTGGCACCGGCCCCTGTGGTCTACATCTATCCCAGGAGGCAGGGGGTACGGCGCATCTGTGTGTCAGGCTGGGGAGCAGAGCTTGGTGGACTCCAAGATGGAAAGCCCCCCAGCTGGCCAGTGTCCACCGCATCGTCACCCCAGGCAGCAGCATCCCTCTTCCTGGGCCGCAGCCACCTTCTCTACAGCACAACACCCGGGTCTGGGGTTCGAATCCCAGCTCCACCCCTTACTTGCTGTGTGTCCTCTGAAGAGCTGCTTTACCTCTCTGAGCCTCAGTTCCCTCCACTTTAAAATGGGAACAAGAAAGCAGCCCTGAAGTGATGGTGAATGAAGCTCCCCCTGCTCCCATGCCAGAGTCAGGCAGCTGTTTGAGGGGCAGGCGATGTCCCCCAGACCTGAGAGGCAGGAGGTCTGAGTCGGGCTTGCTGTGTGGCTTTGGGCAAACCACTGAATTTCTCTGGGCCTCGTCCCATGAAATAAGACTGTTGAGCTAGGTGAGTCCCAACATGAGTTTTAAACACCCCTATGGCCAAGGGATGGTAGCAGGTGACATGCAGGCAAAAAAATACTTTGAGGGGGTAATCCTATATAATAAAAGCCTAACATGCAAATCGACCGAACGGCAGAATGACCAGTTGGCGGGGGGCAGGGCCGGCAGGGAGTGGGCCTAAGCCATCAGTCAGACATCCCCCGAGGGCTCCTGGTCGGCGAGAGGGCACAGGCCTGGCTGAGGGGCCCCCAAATGCACGAATTTTTGTGCACCGGGCCTCTAGTCTATAATAATAAAAGTGTAATATGCTAATTAGACCAGATGTCCTTCCAGACAACCTTTCGGATGAAGCCATGGCTGTGAGGGAAGCCCGGGTCCCGGGTGCCAGCGGGAAGCCGGTGCCGGCAGCTGGGGGAAGGAAGGCCTACTCTTGCACGAATTTCGTGCATCGGGCCTCTAGTTCTTACGTATTTATTTTAGTGTGTACTAAACATATCCCCACTTCCAACCTGGGGAGTCATGGATCTTGTCGCTAAGGCTCAGGTTGAGATCTTTTATGAAGTGGGTTCATGTAAAGTTGATTTGCACCATGACCTTGGCTCAGTCATGGGGCGAACATGGGCAAGAGGTCCCAGGAAGGACCAAGGCTGGGGAAACCGTGCCTGGGTATTCTGTAGAGGCACAGGGTTCAAATCCTGGCTTCTCTCTTTCTCAGCTTCGACGTTAGGGGCAAGCGGGGGCCTCTCTGAGCTTCCGTTTGCTCCTCGGCAGAGTGGAGGTGATACAATGTCCCTCTCCGTCCCGAGAACATTGAATGAGAATCAGACGGATACAGTGCTTGGCCTGACGCCTGGCATGTAACTGACACCCGGTGTCATGGTTTTTATGGCACACCTGCAATCATCATCAAATAACTAAGAGTAATATTTCTCATGACTCTCCACCGCATTATCACTTCCCAGGCAGCGTTCCCAGCATTTTACGTGAACACGGGGGTGATGGTTCATTACATGCCTACTGTGTCACAGGCCCTTTACAGGTTTCCTCTTATTGAACCCTCACAATAGCTCTATGGCGCACGCTTGCGACAGGTGTTTATTGAGCACTTACTAGATTCCAGACCCAGGCGGCGCCTGAGCAGGAGAGCCGGGCAAAGCCCCGCAGCACAGCAGGCGGTGCTGCTCCATCTCCCACGTTCCGGGCAAAGGGCTACCGGATGAGGCGGGGCCAGGATGGGGGCCAGGATGGGACCCGAGTCCAGTCCAGCACCCAGGCTCCTGTCACGACCATCGTCCTCGAGGTTCCCGCCATTATCCCCGCAGGAGGTGACCGCTGTCCAGGAGCCTGAGAGAGCCCCAACTGCCCTCATCTGCTCACCCCCTGCCCCTGCGAGGGGTGCCTCCATGAGATGGGAGGACTCACTGGGGCCGAACTTGACCGAAACACGGGGCTCCAACTCCTTCCGAAGGGTCCTGGACTCTACGTCTGTCTATAATGACGCCAGGTCCTGTCATTCAAAGGGAGCCCACCTGCCACTTACAGAGACCCGGGGTTGGGTTGAGCGAGGTGAGGCTTGGGATGGGAAAGGGAAGAGAGGCAGCTGCTGGAGATGGGGACCCCGGGAGGGCTCCTGAAAATCTGGCATTGGACTTGGCATTCCTAACTCAGCTCCAACTTCCTAGTTCTTTGACTTTGGCCATGAGACCTGAGCCTCGATTTCCTCATCTGTAAAATGGGGATAATCTTACCGAGTTTGCAGAGTTCCGCATGTATGTGAGACCGCACATGTATGCGCATCACAGGCAGCAGCCATGAAGATGGGTCAGTGTCCTGAAGGTGATGCAGACTATCAGAAGGGCTGTTCAACCCAGGGCTCCATTCCAGCAAGAAGGGGCTAAGCAACGGTTCAACCACTCCTCCTCCGAGAAGCCCTCCTTGACTGCTTCCTGCCAGGCTGCTTTCTCCTGCCTGGAATCTACTGCGAGGCTGAGGTCAGAAACACAGTCTATCCCAGTGTCACACCCTCGGCGTGTGGTGGCCTGTGATGGTGCCGAGTGCCCTTCCCCGGTCTGAACGACGTTGGTCCGTGTGCTGTGTTTGGGGCTCAGTGAAGAGTTTGCCTCCCCGGAGAGACCAGCCATTCTGGGAGGACATGGCCCCGTCTGCCTTTCTCCGAGTTGGAAAGGGCTGCCTGGCAAGAGACTCACTGAGCTGAACTGGAGTGAGTGTGTGTGTGTGTGTGTGTGTGCACGCGTGCACAGATATATGTGCTCACGTGCCAGTGTGTGTGAGTGCCTCTGTCTGAGTCCATCTCAACGTGGATGTGTCCATGTCACGTGTGTCTCAGAGAGTGAGTGTGTATTTCATGGGAAGAAGCCCCACAACCGACACCCTGGCGAGAGGGTCCCTGGTCCCTACGTATGTAGACCCAGGTGCGGGAAGTAACGTGTCCACATCATCGACCCGAACGTCTGGGCGCGTGGTCTCCTGTCGCCTCCCCTGCGCCGTGCAAGGCGGTCCCGCGCGGCACCCCATCTTAGAGACAAGAACCCGGGCTCGCCAGGGGAAGCCTCTCACCCAGGGCCCCGCAGTGAACCGGCGGGAGTCGGGATCCAAACCTGGGATCTTCCGGGGAGACCAGAGGACAGACAGACAGACAGCGGCGGGAGGGACAGAATTCCTCCTGCTCAGCCCCCTGCCAGCACTTGGCGGCCCATCCCCTGGCCGTGACAGCAGCGTGAAGGCAGAGGCGGCAGCAACAGCTGGTCCCTACCCCAACCCAGATGTCGGGGAGACAGTCTCTCCCAAAATACTCTCCCTGTGAAGTCAGAGCCCCTCCCGCTGCAGACAAAACGTGTTGCTCAGACTCCGCGGCCCAGGTCCTGCCCCGCAAAGAGCTCGCGGGGAGCCCTTCTGCGTCGGGGCGGGCTCAGGTGGAGTCTCTGGAAGCTTCTGTTCCAATGCGAAGCCATTCCACTCGGTGGGACCGACTGCTCTAAACAGAGGACAGGGACCCGAGGGAGGGGCGAGCTCCGATAGGCCCCGGGGGCCTGCTGAGTGGTTCTAACTCTTGCCTGTTCCGCCTCTTTCCTCGCTCGCCAGGCCCTACTTCTGCTTGTCTCCACGGCAGAATCTTCCAGCTCCCCACCCGCGTCCTTCTCGCCTCGGTCTTGCTCATCTTGTTCCGCGTACGATTTCCTTCAAAGGAAGAAGGCTGCTGGCCGTGAAAGGAGGAAAAGAGAACGAATCCTCCAAGGTCACTGGTTTGCCCGAACCCAAACCTTGGATGGGACGTGACCGCCTGAAGCTAAAAGGGTGAATTTGTAGTCACGTGGGTGGTGCTGGGGTTCGCCACCCCCCCCCTCCCTGTAAGTCTCTGTGCTGCTGAGGGTGGGGCCAGGGGCCGCTGGATCCCGCCCACAGGGTCCCCGAGGGAGAGGGGCTTTGGGAGGACAAGGCTCCTTGACACCAGCCCCACTTCAGGCGCAGGGTCAGGTGACAGGCTGGGGGAGTCTCCGGGAATAAGTGGGCCCATCAGTCACCGCGAACCCCCAGCCCTCTGCCAGCAATCAGAAAGGAAGCCACTAAGGGGGGTGGGGGGGTGGGGAATGATGGATCAGGCACAGCGGGCTCTTCTCTGGAGGCGGAGCAGATCCAGGCACTTCGGGGCAGAGCATCTTCACGGAGAGATGATGGAGCAGGATTGGAGCAGGATTCGAACCCAGGCAGCCCAGCTGCATGGCCTGGGTTCTTACTCCATGCTGCACAGCCAGGAGAAGGTCCCCCAGCTAGAGCTAGAGGGGGAACCTGGCATGCTATGGGCTCAGGGTGCTTGCCATCACCCACATCAGTGGGTTTCCACCCCCGGGGCCCCTCCCAGACAGGAGGCAGGAGCAGCTGCCGTGTCCAGAGCATGCAAAAGGCGGAAAGTCGGGGGGCTCGGAGTGCGGCACAGATCCAGTGTTGCCCCGGCAACCCAGGACAGCAGCCTCAGACACAGGACAGGCCCAGGAGGAGGCAGGCGGGCGGGGAGGGCTCCTGCTAGCCTGAGGCTGGTGGGGTGCCTGGCAGTACCCAGCAGGTCTGAGGAGCCAGAAGCCAGTGTGATGCTGGGAGCCAGGAAGCCTGAGCGCAAATGGGCTCCGAGCCATTAGGCCGGGGGCAATTCCGTGGGACGGGATCCTGGCCAAGGTCTAGCCCGTGAGCAGACACCCAAAGCTGGGAGGGGCCTGCAAGGGGCCTGACCCAACCCCCTCGCTGATGCCAGGAGCCATGGCATAAGTTGACTAGGATCTGCTTGCATGCCTCCAGTGGCAGGGAGCTCACTCCCCATTTCAGGTGCAGACACGTCTGCTTAATACTGAACCTAATCAGCCCCTCCACACACCCCTTGGACCCGACTGAACAAGGCTGAAAACTGCCCACGTCCCATTTATAACATTTTTATTTTTCTATGCCTTTGTTGGAAAATCTAAATTCCGTGAGAATTATCTGAGTATTTTTATCACTATCTCCTTAGTTCCTACCCACAGTGCCTGCCACATAGGAGACCCTCCATAGTTGTTTATCAAATGATTGAATGAATGAATCAATGAATCGATGGGGTTCACGGTCTGGCAGTTATTAATTAAATAATGAACCAAGTCAGTGCATCTTGCCTTCTAATCCATCCCCCTCCCCCCTCTGCGGCCAGAGAGATCCTTGGCAAACCCAAATCCCTGGCCCCCACTAGGCTGGGGAGAAAAACGCCCTCTCGATCATCACCGTTGGAGACAGGAAGTGCTCCAGCCTCTTAGGAAAGCGATTGCGCTACATCCCTGAAAATGTAAAAATCTACCTTAGGGCCCAGCAAATCCCCCTCCTGGGATTCTCTCCCACAGAAGCAAACGCATAACACTTAAGGCCATGTGCTCGCGACTGTTCCCCACAGCATCATTTGCAGCGGCAAGAAATCAGAAAGGCAAAACCAAAGCAATGCCCGGAGTCGGGGGAGGGAGGATGCAGGTGCGGGGGGGCGGGCACGCGAGTCACGCCAGGGAACGGTACCCCGGCCTCGACAAGCGGGAGCAGAGCTCCGCCGATGGGCTCGAGAGATCACTGGGAGATGCTCTGAGCGAGAAGGGGAGAAGGGCGCGGCGGAGAAAGGGGTGTGCGACGGGAGCCTGCAGCTATAACAGGAAACCAATCACGCAGGTTCACACGTGCACGTGTATGTGTCTGATTATGATGCTAGGAACATGGGGACAGGTGTGACAACGGTGGGAGAATTAAGACGGGGCTGTTAACTTGGGTGACCTGCCTGGGAGGCTCGTCTGAGGTAGGAGCAGAGGCTGGAGGAAGCCGAGGAAAAAGGAAAGAAATAAAACTGTCAGCACTAAAGACACACATGGGTGACATGACATGCACGCGGGTATATAAAACCGCCTAAGTGGGTAGTGTACGGAGGAATTAAACAGAACAAAAAATTGGAGAGAAAGAAAACTCAAATCTGACCACGCTCCTCCCCAACCCTCCCTAGTCCTCCTCACCCCTGTCTTTGACCTTCGGCCTCACTGTCTACACTGCTGCCCCTTCTCTCCTGTCACCCGGGACATGTCATGGTTCCCTGACAATCCCAGATCTGCCCCACCTCCAGGCCTTTGCACATGCTGTTCCCTCTGCCTGGGATGCCCTTCCTCGCTGTCATATCAATCACATCGCAGCCTCTTTTTGAGGATCCCTGAGAGACATTTCTCAAGCCTCCAGACTAGGCACGAGCTGATGCTATGAGCGCCTACTGTTTACCACGGGTGGGGTGGGCTCTGTGAGCCACTCCCAGGCCTCGCCCTCCCACAATCCCTGGATTTGCTCTCCCGGGCTCTGCTGCACCAAAAACAGTCGCCTCAAAGCAACTGGCTCCCCGCTGAGCCCTCAGATGCGCTGGATTCACTCCAGTTCACAGAGGAGGAAACTGAGGGTCAGAGTGGCAGGTCCAGGGCCCCCTATCACAGAGCTGGGGAGGCAGGATTTGAATCCAAGACTCTGAGCCCTAGGCCAGCTTCCCTCCTCCCCATGGAGGACAAGACAGGAATCGGGTTCAGGAAGAGCCAATGGAGGGATAGCCTCTCTGATCTCAGACACGTGCCCTGGAGCTGGCGGCCAGCAGCAACCACAGGCCCCAGACGTCATCAGGACCCCTCCCGCTTCCCAGCCAGAGAGAGCCTCCACGGCCCTCATCCCCCGTGCTCCCCCCGCCCCCCTCCCCCCACCAGTGGCTCTCACCACCGCTCACCTACTATTTACCTGCCTCATTAAACACCCTCTTCCCGGCCCCTCCTGGCCCCTCTGCCTCCCATGCTGAGAGAGTGCAAACTGTGGGACAGGTACATAAATCACCCAGTTTGGCAGACCACTTCCATGTCCACATCACCCTGGCGGGGAGGCAGGAGCCGGACCCTGCCAGCTTTTCATCAGATGCTGCTGCTGCTGCTGCTGCTGCTGCTCTTGGGCCCTGCCTGGCTGTTCACACCGGAAGTTTCCTGAGAGCGTGGGGACAGAGGTGGCCTCAACAAGGCCTTATCATGCAGAGCCTCCACGTCGTACTCTACTGAGGTCTCCCAGTGGGTGAGTCCTGGCCCAGAGACGGGGGGGTGTTGCCTGAAGCCACAAAGCAATGCAATCAACTTGCCTTGAGGGGTAGGAGCCATTAGCTCTTAGCATCCAGCACACTAAGAACTACATATAGGGATTTCATAAAGGGAGGCAGGGAGGGAGGGAGGGAGGGAGGGAGGCAGGGAGGGAGGGAGGGAGGCAGGGAGACAATGAACCCTCACATGTTAAAATAAGGGAGACTGAGGCCCAGAGAGGGAAAAAGATCTGTCCAAGGTCACACAGCAAGACAGCAACCAAGCCACCAAGTAACACAGCCCCATTTGTCCGCCCTCTGCCCCCTCTTTTGTGCACACACAGGAAGGCCTGCAGTGGCCTGGAGCTGGCTGCTGACTGGCGGTGTGTCCGGCACTGAGGAAGGCACCGTGGCGGGCAGCTGGCCAGAAGCCAGCCTCATGCAAGCCCGGGCCTCCCCATTCTCCCTCCGGGGAGCCAGGTGGTCCCCGGAGGAAAGCGGTCGGGGAAATCAGCCCTCTTGTCACAGACAATTGAATTCCAACCCATTTAACTGTCAGGATGGCACTCACAGACCCGAGGCCTGGAGCTTACGACTCTGCCGTCCCAATACACCCCTGACGCCTCCGCCATATGAGTTATGGGCCCATGTCTCGGGCGACAGGCTCCCGCTGACCTACTTCCCTCTCGTCACAGATCAGGAGGCTGCAGGCAGTGGCCAAGGGGGTTTTAACTCACTAAGCAAGGATCCCCGTCCATTAGTTGCAGGAGGGCTGGGCACTGGGGTGATGCCTGCCCTGTGCCTGCCCAGGGGCCCGGGCAACCTGGACAGACGTGCCTGCCAGGGCTCAGGACCCGGTGCCTACGTCCCACAGCCGTGGCCCAGGATCCACAGGATCCACATGAAAGGAGTCATGGGTAGGGGGATAGATGGGGCCTGATAGGAAATGGAGGCTGCCCAGCACCCCTAGGGCCACCTGGCTGGGGAGGGGGCTGCAACAGTTGCCCCAGAGTTGGTAGCATGGAGGGGGCTGGTTGTGGAGCGAGTCCCATGTGGTTGCAGAGATAAAGCAGCCATTGATTTTTTTCATCTGCCTATCACTTCATCCATTCATTCATTCATTCATTCAGCCTGTCACTCATTCATTTACTCAGTCAATCATCTCCTCATCCCCCATGGGATTCAGCTAAGCCTCAGGAGCTGGAAACCAGCAGGTATCAGGCTCAGCTCCTCACTGGCAGCCAACCTCCGGCCACCACTTCACCTCCCCTGCCTTGCCCTGCTTGTCTGTAAAATGGGTCAATAAGAGTCCCCACCTCAGGGAGTCGGCGGGGGAATTTAATGAGATGGTGAAGATACTGTGTTTAGCACGGGGCCCAGCACAAAGCAGGTGGCATCAGCCACTACTGCTATCATTAGTCCTATAATTCAGTGCCGTGACAAGAGCCGGGTCCCAGGGGTAAGGAGGCTCAACACATCAATCTGCTGAGCTCCCTCAGCCAATTCACTTGCTAACCTCTCACTACAGGGTGTGACTGGGTGAGAGATTACTGCATAGCAGGTACCCAAGATTGAAAGGACGACACAGGGCAATAAACAGGCGCCTGTGGGAGGACATAGAGGGGTGGGAATGCTTATGAAGGGCCTTCTTGAGGACTTGATGCCCACGCTGGGTTTTGCAGAGTGTGTAGGAGTTTTCCAGAGATGGAGGAAAGGGCATTCCAAGCAGTGGGAAGGGCATAGTGAAAACTCTGCAGGTCTGAAAGGCCTGCTGGGCTCAGGGCACTATAAACAGTTCTAGAGAGCCGGAGGTGGGGTGCCTGTGGGAACACAGAACGGGGAGCTGCTCCGGCCTGGGCCTGTTCGGGTGAGAGCTAGCATTCTCAGGCCTCCGGGGAAGCGTGAGGGCAAGCTCTGGAGGCCAACCCACGTTCAGATTCCAGCCTACCCTCTCTGAGCCTCACTTTCCTCATCTGTAAAATGGGGCTTTGTTGACTTTGGTCATGGCCCTGTTTGCGAGTCACCCTGCCAGTTTGTGCCCACAGGGATACAGGTGGTCAGTGGACCATTTGACACCCCACCACCACCACCTTCCAAGCCCAGAGGGCCTCACGTGCTGACTAGGGGGTTTAGACGGCACCTCCCAGTGAGCTCAGATGCTGGGCATGGAGACGCGTGCACAGAGTAGAAAGCGGAGCATTTCAGCTTTGCCTGGTACTCAGACCACACCACTCGGGGTGCCCTGCAAATTAATTTTTTTTTAAGTGCAGTCGTTCTTCTTCTACAATCCAATCTTCCTGCCTTGCAGCTTCTCTGCATTGAAGACTGTACCTTGGTCGAGGTGAGTGTGTCAAAGGTAACTTGTAAACGCGTGGCCTCTTTCTACTTCATAATGCAGATCAGAAGGTTTGGAAAGGCAGCCAGGACTGGCCCGCCCCTTCTTGGGAAGAAGCCCTGAATATCAGGCATCATGCCCTCTGCCTCCTCCCAGACTGGGGCCCCTGGGGCTCCAGCTCCCTGCACCCCAGCTCTTTCCTGTCATGGGTCACCTGCTCACCTTCCTCCTAACACAGAGCCCCTGTGTCTGTCTATCTTTTTCTTTGGCTTTGTACCTGGAGCCGGATGGGCATCTTGCAAATAATTCTGCTTTCTCTCTTCAAACTCATGCAAGGCTACCCAGACATGCCTCAGTTTCTCTCTCCTACTCTTACTCTCCTCCCACCCTGTCTCATCTCTCCCTTTCTTTTTTTTTTTTTTAATATACTTTATTGATTTTTTACGGAGAGGAAGGGAGAAGGATAGAGAGTTATAAACATCGATGAGAGAGAAACATCAATCAGCTGCCTCCTGCACACCTCCTACTGGGGATGTGCCCGCAACCAAGGTACATGCCCTTGACCGGAATCGAACCTGGGACCTTTCAGTCCGCAGGCCGACGCTCTATCCACGGAGCCAAACCGGTTAGGGCTCATCTCTCCCTTTCTCTCACTCTTCCCATTTCCCTGATTCCTGGCCACAGATTCCCAGCCGGTCCTCCCCAAATCCAAGGCAAATCCCAACCCCAGGGAGGCCTGGGTTCAAATCCCACCTCCTCCTCTTCTTGGCTATGGGCCTCAGGCAAATCCCTTCACCTCTCCGGACTTCCTCATAGTAAAGCCTTCTTACCTCATCAGATTGCTAGAGAATTTCGTGAGACAATGCACATAACGCACTCAGCGTGGCGCCTAGTAGGCCTGCAATACACACTCATCGCTGTTGTCCAGGCTGCTGGGTCTCCTGTTGTCATCATTGTCACTGTCACCCCTCGAGCGGGAAAAAAGCTGGGAAGGGTGATCCAGGAAGACGGACCCGCGTGGGTAAAAGCCCCTGAAGGATAATGTAACATCGCCACTTTGGGGGAAGGGACCATCAAGGCCCTCAGAACGTATAAAACTTTTTATAACATCCTGAGAGCCCAAGTCCCCAGTGTGGTGGGAAACGAATGGTTTCCCCTGAGAACCAGGGAAGCATCCCCGTAAATCACACCCGGTCAAATGCAGGCAGCCGAGTCAAGAATGCCTTCCCCAACCTCCCAGTCTCCACCTCTCAGCCTCCCAGGCCCCCTCCTCAAAATAGTGCTCAGACTCCAGGCCTGGGAATGGCGAGGCCCGACAGCTCTGGAATGCAGGCTGCGGGAACCTGGGGTCCCTCCGGAGTTGAATGTCTGGTGCTCCTCAACTCCTGCCTCCCACAAAAGACCAGAGTCGCATGCAGAGCAGCCCAGGGAGACCGTTTCCCTTCTCGGGTCTGTCCTGTTCCCAGCCACCGGCCTTCGACGGGCCCTGCTTCTCTCCTGCTCAAGAGCGCCCATGGCTGCCCTCCGCCTGCCTGCCACAGTCCAGCTCCTCACAGTGACATTTATGCCTCTTTGCAGTGGGTCCCCACCTGCTTTCCTACCTCTTTTCCTCCACCTCCATCTGTACCACCCACAGGTCCTCTATTTCAGCCACCCCAGATGGTGCATACTGCCCCAAATGCCGGCCAGTCTCCAGGCCTTCTGCATATGCTGTTCCTCGGCCTGGAACCCCGCTTGCTTCCGCCTTCTCTCTAGAAAACTCCTACTGATCCTTCAACACCCCCTTTCAATTGTGCCTTCTCAGTGAACTTGACCTAGAATCAGCCTCCTTCCTCCTCCAGCGCCCGCCACACTGTGGACACACACACCGATGTCATCAACCCACGGATGCCAGGATGTCGCATCTAAAAGGGGCCTGGGGAATCCTCCAGTCCTAGTCCTAGTCCTTTTCAGTGACAGAATCTTGTTGTTCAAACGGAATTTTAAAATGGAATTCCAAAGTTTAAAATGGACACATGTAGGGCAGCTCCAGTGGAACGGAGATGAGACCACATTAGTTGGGACTCTGAACCGGAAGTTACAGGAACTCAGCTCACGATTGCCTCTATGTTTCGATTGCCACGAAAGGAACATAGAGGCTCTTTTAGCTGAAAAGCCCAAGACATCGGGTATAACTGGAAAGGTGAGACTGGAAATCTGTTTTGCATTTTTGTTCTACTTTCCTTTGCATTGGCTTCATTCTCAGGCTGGCTCTTTCCAAATCATAACCAAGATGCCCCCATCCCCCTGGCTCAGCCACACCAAAGGAAAGAGAGAGACTCAGTCTACACAGTTCCAACAATGGTGCTAGGAAAAAAGGTTCACTGATTCTGATTGGCCAGATTTGAGTCATGTGACTGCTCTAAACCAATCACCATAACCAGGGAAATCTGCTGATCTCACTGGCCAATCCTGAGTCAGAGCCACCCTCTAGGGCCACCCTCCAGAACCATGTGGACTAACGACAATAAGGGAAGAGAGCTTCCCCAGGGTAAAATCAGGGTGCTAGTATCCAGAAAAGGAATGTGGGCAGGCTCCCCAAAACTGATATCCACTCCACTGAACCCTCATCCCATCTTTAGCCCCCTTTCTTTAGCCCCCAAGATGTTTTCTGAAACCCCCGCCCTGATTTGAAAACCATGCGTCTAATCATATTGTATAGAAGAAAAAAATGAAGGCTCAGAGAGGGAACACAGCTCCCCAAAAGTCACACAGCCCCCTCCATCATCACACTCCCAATTCCTTGGAAGTCCCTATGCTTCCTCAACGAGTCTCCTCCCCGTTGTGTCCGCAGCATCTTCATTACCAGGTTTGGCTGAAAGGATTTGTCAGTTGTCTGCTTGCTTGTCTAACTAAATTAATGTTTTACATTTCTCCTCCAGTTTGCAAACTTTTAAAAAATTAATCCCATCATTTCAACAAGTGTAACAACTAAATTATCATCTTTACATGATTAAGGAGGCTGCCGCGTCTTCTCTTGGCAAACACTGCATGCACATAATTTTACTAAATGTAATAAACCAACCATAGAACTATTAATTTTGCCATGGTATTCATAACAATTAGAAACGCATGAACCTTAAAATGATAAAAACGGAATGGAATACTGAAATCGCAGGAAATCCCCAATCCTCCCTCCGCAGCCTGAAGACGGTGCCGTGAGATGCAGATCAGGGTCAAGAGACAGAAATGGGATGCCAGCTGCCTCTTAGCTCCATCACAGTCCACCCAGAATGAGACAGGCCAGGGTGAGAGCGCTTGGCTAACTCAAGAAATGGTTCCTCGGAACCTATAAGGAACAAGATATCAGGAAAAACTCCCTGCCTTTTCAGAGCTTTGCTAGCCTCTAAGAGTGTCTAATCCTGGAATAGCAGATACATGGCAAAGGTGCCATCCCCTCACTTCCCATACCCAAGGCAGACATTATTAATTGATCACAGCACCCTTTCCAGCCTGGCCGTCTCAACACAGCCCTCGGAGGCAGGCATTACCAATCAATCACAAGATGATCTTATTTGCCATTCCAAATGTTGTAGTCCAATTCTAGTTTACAGGGAAAGAAACTAGGCTGCAGAGGGGGAAATTGAGGTTCCGGACAGAGTCGAAGGTGGAAGCTGGGGTGCTGTGGTTTTATTTCTACAGGCCAGGACTCATCACTGACAGATGGCTCCTTTTTCCACCTCCTAAAGAAAGAGAAAGCCTAGCAGACCCCTAGCAGACACCCTATGACCCGTCTACTTTCCCTCTTCCCACCATTTTAGCAAACTTCTCCCAGCCCTTTGGTCTCTTGCATCATCAGTGGAACTTTTCCAGAGGACAGTTTGGTGTCCGTACCATAAGCCTTAAACATCAAATGCCCTCGTGCTCAGAATTGCTAGACATTATCCCCAGAACGTAAGAGGGCACGTGCCTCAAAAGCATATTCATGGCGGTATTGTTTTAAATGGAACAAAATCGAAAAATAACCTAATAATTTAAAATTTTATTTAAAAAAAGAAAAACATTTGAAGACTAGATATTAACACATGACATCTTAGGTGTTGTTGTTCTTAATGAAAAACGCAACTTTTCAAATAATACATGTACTTTGGTGTCACTTCGATAAATAAGCGCTGGCAGACAAATGCATGCCAAGGGTTGATATATACAGTGCCCAGGCAGTATGCCAGGCAACCAGTCACCCAGAATCCATTGTGAAGGGTGCCCACTGGAGTTGGACCACGAGGCATCGCTGCATGGAGCTTAAAAGGTAGAAAAGGTTATTTACCAAAATAACAATAGCAGCTATTGGAGAGGGTGATTTTTTTTTCCTTATCTTAATTTTCTAGTATTTCTGAAAAGAACATGGCTTGCTTATGTCAACGTATAACATAACCCTTTCAAAGCACTTTCCTGCTTCTAATCCACTCATTGCATATTCTGGCTCATTTCATTACATGGCTTACTCAGGATGGGGTGGGGGGGGGGGAGGGCGGCGTATTTTAAGCATCGATGGAAGACCTATGAGGACCAGGCATTGTGCTAGGGTTGAGGTCCCCACCTTTGGGGGTTTCTAATCTAATGAGAGGGGCGGACATCAAGCAAGCGCCTTGCAAACCACTGTGAACCCGTGCTGTGAGGGAGGGACTGAGCATCCTGTCCTGGGGTACGTTGAGGAGACTCTGGGAGCACATCCTTGGGGTGTTCTGTGAGGCACATGACAGGGCCGCCTTGCCTTCCCACTAGAGCAAGCGTCTGCAGGCAGATACTGTGCCTGGTCCACACTGTTAGACCATGGAACGGAGAGGCCCAGACACGCGCCAATAGAGGCTGGGGGCGGCCAGTTTTTAACATGCACCTGCAGGTAGACACTGAGCCATGGTCAAGGGCCTTATCTGTGACACTCGACATTTAATCCCTCAGAGCGCTGAAGCCAGCAGAACTGGGTTGGAATCCAGAAAGCAACGGAACCTTCGTTTTCTCATCTGTGACATGGGCAGAATCATGGGTTCCTAACTCCTGAGGATAAAACATAGTAAGACTGGCCGTGTGCGATGCTAGGCTTGGAGGAAAGGCTCTATCAATGGTGGCGTTGATCAGTTCCTGTGACTATTTTTCTTTCCGGACCTCAGCTGATGACGGGGCCAGACAACAGCCCTGCCCAGCCTTTCTGGATAGAGCTGGAACGGAATCAGAAAGAAAACACTTTTCCAACCTGGTCACCTCCCATGACCCCTGGCCACGGAGAGCAAGGCTGGCCCAGAGGGCTGGAGCAGCTGGTAGAAGAAGAAGTGACCTAGATATTTGCTGGTTCACCTTCCTTTGCTCCTCTTTCTCTACCCGTCCAGGCTCTGAGTATTCCTCGCCAGACATTTTCCCCATGGGTGGCAGCTCATTTCCGCCGAGGAAATTGCAGTCCGTGCATCCGTGACCCCCACCCTTCAAGAAACATTGAGGTGATCTGGACAGGTCTGAGAACTGGCGTTTCCCTCCGTGAACCCAAATGCTTCCCTGTGGGCCAATAACCTTCCTTTCCTTCCCCAGAATGCACTGCAAGCTCATTCCTGGAGGAAAGGAGCTGGACCCAGAGCCGGGAGTCCTGGCTTTCAATTCTGGCTGTGATATGATGGTGAGCAAGACCGCCCCCCCCCCCCCCCGCCCCACTCCCGGTTCCCTGGCCTCAGTTTCCCCACCTGTAAATGAGGATTGGCTTTGATGTTCCCATAGGGCCTTCTTTCTCTGACTGTGACTTTCTGATACCGCATGGCCTTGGCTTCAGACACCCCCAGTGCTGACGACCTCCCTCCTCCCAGATGGGTGCAAGTTCCTTGTCAAGACTCTGCCTCTGCTCAAGCCATTACACCTTCCGAAGGACACCTTTCCCCTCCGAAATCCCCTTCCCTGTCCCCCAAGAAGGACTCAGAGCTCCTTTGCCCGGAAATCTTCCTTCAACGCTCATGCCTTCCCAGTTCCCAGATAGACAGCCCCCACTTTAAACTCAGCCCCAAAAACCATCTCCACATAGGTGGGCCCCATGACACCCCTGGGCTGGATCTCCAGACCCCTGGGACCCACCTCGTGCCTGGACAACCACTTCTCCTGAGGACTTGGTTAACCAACTGGAATATTGCTCCCAGCCCCTGTGATGTGCTGAGGTGTGTGCTGGGTGCCAGGGATGAAAAACGAATAAAGCCCAGTCCTGTCTCCAAGCAGCTCACAGGCGGGGACAGAAAAGGAAATCAGATCATCTCAATGTGGTGTGGCTTTCTTGGCTGAAAGGGCATGTGTGCAGGTTGAGGTAGGAGAGAGAAGAGAATGCTTCTGAAGGTGAAACTGAAGGTGATTCCAGAGTGAGGGTGGGACTTGGACAGATGAGGGTGGGGCTAGAAAAGTGGGCGGGGTTTGTGGTGGGCGGGGTTTGTGGTGGGCAGGGCTGGATCCGTGGGGCGGGGCTAGCGAGTGGGCGTGGTGTAGACCCCATATGGCCTGAGAAACTAGCAGAGGATGTCAGTCTGGGAGTGAGTTGCTGAGGGGCCTGGGCTGCTGTGTGGAAGATGGGCTGTGAGGGAGAGAATGGTCTGGGGAAGGCCATTGTAGTCATCAGAGAGAGAGGGGGTGGCGGCCGCGGGGATGTGGAGAGGCAGATGGATTCAAGAGAGACCTGGAAGGTAAATTCTCCAGGACTTGGGGGTGGCTGTGTCTGGGGATGAGGGGGCAGAGGAGTTGAGGGGTCCTTCAGAAAAAAATGGAGGTGACCCTGTTCTTCATCAGACAAGTGGTCCCAGAGGAGAGAAAGGAGGGAACGAGAGGGAAAGGGGGCTCCCGCGTGAGGTAAGTTGAGTCCAAGGGGACATCACGGTGCACAGTTCAGCACAGCAGCTGCTCCAGAACCAAGCCTCGGATGCTGTCATCACGTGGGGCAGACGACTGAGTCATGACACCCCACAGAACGGACAGACGCAGCAGACAAGGAGTCTCGGGTGTGAAATGCAGATTCTGAAAGCAGGGGGCTACCTCCAGAAGACTGGCCAGGGCCCCTCAATCAACCAGAGACCTCTGCTAACCGGAAGGCCACATCCTAGCACAGTGGCTTGAAAACCAAGAGACTGGGGCCTGTGTTGGGCCAGGGCCACTGGTTGAGGGTGTCACCTTGGGCGAGTCCTTTTACTTTATTTTATTTTTAATATATTTTTATTGGTGTCAGAGAGGAAGGGAGAGGAAGAGAGCGATAGAATCATCGTCGGCTGCCTCCTGCACACCCCCTATTGGGGATCGAGCCTGCAAACACAGGCATGTGCCCTTGACCAGAATCGAACATGGAATCCTTCGGTCCAGAGGCCAACGCTCTATCCACTGAGCCAAACCGGCTAGGGCTGGGCGCATGCCTTTAGGTCTCTTGAGTCTCGTGGGATTGCAAAGGATCAGAAATAGGACAGAGAGAATTTTTCTCAGTGGGATCATTGGAAATGCTGGGTAAATGGTGCTGAATGTTATCAATTTTCTCAGTGGTGCCAGGTGCCAGGTGCGTGCACTCGCAGCCCGTGCTGCGGCCCAGCAGTCCCCAGTCCCCGCGTCCCTGGCGCCGCTCTGGGAAGAACCTGCTCAGCCTCCCCGATTAAGATCCCCCGGGATGTGCGAGTCTCCATGGCTGAGGAACTGGAGGAAAATCAATGTGAACCATGCAGTCAAAACAGAGTCGGCCGGCGGCGTCACGCCAGCCGGGAGTGAGCTTTACCAGGGACTCCGGCCTGCCCCTTTATCTAGCAGTTTGTTCTCCAAAGTGAGCGCTACCCTCGCTGCGAACCCAATAAGTCTTTCCGTTTGACTCGAAACGCCACATTTTTCCTCTTTAGAAAAATGTCACCGACATTCTTCTGTTTCATTACTCCTGGTTGCCGCAGCTCTGGCCTCAGGGAAATTGCCAGCGGAGGGGAGCTTCCCGCACCCACCGCGGCCGCCGCCACTGCCGCAGGCCCCTGCTGGCCGTAGCTCGTGGTGCGGTGCTGGACGCAGCTCTCCTTCCTTCACCTTGACCATCAGCGCTTCCCGGGCGGGTGCGCCCCCAGCTCACAGGCTACAGACCCCAGAATCTGCCCCACTCCCACCTCCCCGTGGGAGGCACAGCTGGAGCCTCCAGGTCTTTCTGCCTTTGGGCCAGCTGGACATCAGCTGCCCTGTGCCAGGTCCTGACCACGTCTCACAAGCCTGTCTGTCTCTCTCCTGCTCTATCTCTGCCTTTTATGCTTCCATCTCTCTCCCTCTCTCTCTTATGCATGCTCTTTTGTACTTTTATGTCTTTTTCTATCTCTGCCTCTCTTTTCATGCATCTCTTTATATACATAATCAACAAACATTTATTGAGCACCTACTATTTGCCAGGCACGTTCCAGAAGCGGAGAATACAGCAGAGGATAAGACAAGGTTCCTGTGCTCACCCATTTGACCTTTGTTTCCCCTCTGTGCCTCAGTTTCCTTTCTGTACAGAACTAACGTACCCATCAGGTACGGTAGTCACAGAGCTTCGGGCCCACAGAGTTTTATGGGCTTTAAGAATATTTTCATTTCTTTTAAAATTGGGGGAGCGGGGGGGGGGGAGAACTTTTTAAAAAAATTTTTTTAAATATATTTTTATTGATTTCAGAGAGGAAGGAAGAGGGAGAGAGAGATAGAAACATCCATGAGGAGAGAGAATCATGGATCAGCTGCCTCCTGCAAGTCCCCCACTGGGGATCGAGCCCACCACCCGGGCATGTACCCTTGACCAGAATCGAACCTGGGACCTTTCAGTTCACAGGCCGACGCTCTATCCACTGAGTCAAACCGGCTAGGGCAGAGGAGAACTTTTTGAAGACAATGTTTTAACATATAGGATTAATATTTTCATCTTTGTACCAACAAGAGAGTCCTAAAATATAACTTTTAATATTTCTAATGGAGGAAGGGTCCCACCGAAGCCATTCTGTGGCCCCTATAAAATGGGGATGATGGCCTTGGCCGGTTCGGCTTAGTGGAGAGAGCATCGGTCTGCATATGAAGGGTTCCAGGTTCCATTCCGGTCAAGGGCACGTACCACGGTTGCAGGCTCCTCCCCAGCCCAGGCCTTGGTTGGGGGCTCGTGCAGGAAGCAACCCATGGAAGCGTTTCTCTCCCATCGATAGTTCTCTCCGTCTTTCCCTCTCTCTCCCGCCCTCTCTAAAAATCAACGGGAAAACATCCTCGGGAGAGGATTAACCAAAAAAAAAAAACAAACAAACAAAAATGGGGATGACGACGGTACCTGCGTGGAAAGCCTTTGGCTTGAGGCCTGGAGCCTCAAATGTGCTCAGCAAACGCTTTCATTGCTGTTCTTGTCCGTGCAGTTCTTAGAGCCACGAGGGCACTGATTCAGAAGGCAGGACGGGGAAACTGTTCTGGGCGCTCTCCTCTCCCGTGACCTCTGGAAGCGGCCCCTCGCTGCCTCACTTTCCCCAGCTGTACAGTGAGAGGGCTGGAGGCTGGACGCTCCCCTGGCTCTCTCTCTCTGCCTTTCTGCCTGGGGAGGCGAGAAGCCCCACTCCCCCCACCCCGGGGGCCGTCCAGCAGCAGCAGCAGCAGCAGCAGCAGCAGCAGCAGGACTGCCCACTCTTCAAACTCCTCTCTCTCCGGCAGGTAAACATGACAGGTTCAGATGATGATATAGCGCCTCTCTTTTTGTTTATTTTTGTTAATTCCCGGGTGTTTGATCTGGCCCGGGCCGGGCTCCTATGTTTTCACTTGGTCATCTCTGATTCCTGCTCTCGGCACCAGAGTTCCCTGCAGACACTGGTAGAACTTCTTCTGGGGGGGAGGGGGGTTTCCTGGGCACAGTCTGGGCCAGGGAAGCCTCCTGATGAAGCCGGAGTTTGCAAGGCATAATCTCAGTGCAGCTTCCTAAGCACCTGCTCTGTGCCTGGTGCTGTTCCAGGCGCTTAAGAGGCATCTTTGGGGAGCTTCCTGCAGTCACTGTGCAGAGTATAAGGCAGAATAAGTAAGTGCCCAGGGAGGGGCGGGCACGGGTGTCATGGGAGGTGGCCAGGAAAAGAGGAGGGAAGGGGCAAGGAAACCCCTAATAAGCAAGTTCAGATGGATCAGCAAAGGTCCCCCCGAAAGATAAGTGATGTCTAAGCTGAGCCCTGACAAATGGATGGGTGTCAACTAGGAGTTGAGGGTAGGGAAGGGCAGCCTAAGCACGTGGAACAGAATGTGCAAAGGGTAAGGTGCTTTTCGCCTCGATGCGGGAGGTCATCCTCATTTTCCAGGTGAGGAGACTGAGGCTCAGAGAGGCCACATAGCTGGTGATAACAGAGGCAGGACTTGAACCCAGGCCAGCCGGTTCCAGATTCCATCCATAACCGCTATACTGCGCCCCTCCCGTCCCGAGCATCCTGCCATCTCTCTCACTGGCGTCCCTGGAGGAAAAGATCAAGACCCAGATCATCCACTGGGGAGAGGTTTCAGGGCCGGCAAAGAGGCTGCTACCTCTCTGTAAAAGGAGCTCTAGGGCCTCAAACTCCACCATCAGAACTGGGATGGCCAGTCACCTATAAAATGTGACCACCCCCCCTCCCCCGAAGAGCCCAGGTGGGGAAACTGAGGCTCGGGCAGCTGAAGTGCTTTCCCCAAGGTCACCCAGTGCCAGGGACTGAGACGTGCAGCCCCCCAGGCTGAGGGCCTGAGTCCCAGTCCTGTCTGTGGGCTGGACACTCCCTCCCCAGCCCCTCAGCTCGGCCCCAGGCCCCTCCAGGCCCTTCCCCCAGGACAATGGAGCCTTTCACAAGCAGACAAAAGGAAAAAGTTTAAAAGGCAAGAATTATGTTTCCACCGTGGCCAAGGGGATGGGGCGGGAGTCTGAGGTGGGGGGCAGGCTGGAGAGGAGCCGCCGCCTCCGCGGGAACGGAGGGTGTGTGTTTATTCATGTCTGACACAACACAATTTGATTTTCCACATAAAAGATCAAATAATATTTCAGTTACAGTTAATTACACACCCCAAAAGCACATCAAAAGGACGGTCTGCGTCCGCCCAGCCTGGCTTCCCTGCGCCGCGTGCGCCCAGATTTCACGCCCAGCTTCTCGGCGTCTGTGGCCCAGGAGCTCCGAGGCTCATGCCCAGATGGGCCTTTGAGGCTGGGCCAGGGGGCCAAGGTGCCTCTTCAGTCCTCAGGCTCCTCGCTGAGCTCCCAGGATGGCCCCATTCCCAACTGATGCTTTGTCTCCCCACCAAAATAGTAGCCCTCCTAGCCGGTTTGGGTTCGATTCCGGTCAAGGGCACGTACCTTGGTTGCAAACTCCTCTCCAGCCTGGGCCCTGGTCAGGGCTCATGCGGGAGGCAACCAATCGATGTGTTTCTCTCACATCGATGTCTCTCTGTCTCTCCCTCTCTCTTCCACTCTCCCTAAAAATCAGTGGAAACATATCCTCGGGTGAGGACTGACAACAACAACAAGAACAAAAGAGTAGCCCTGGTGGCAATGTCTCATCAGGGCCCACTATCCCCACGAGGAGGAACACTCACCCTACCACCACCCCAGCAGGCAAGGAAGGGAGCAGGGCAAGCATCATTATCCCCAGGTGTGAGATGAGAAAATTAAGGCCCAGAAAGGTAAAGTGATTTGCCCAAACTCACACAGCCTAGACGTGGTTGGGCAGAGATTTGAACTAATTTGATTCATTCCGAAGAACCTGCCTTTTCTGATATATCAAAATCTTGTTGAAAACAATTTTTATGGCCTGGCTGGTGTGGCTCAGCGGTGAGCATCCCCCCAGAAACCAGAGGTCGCCGGTTCGATTCCCGGTCAGGGCACATGCCCGTGTTGCAGGCTCAATCCCCAGTGTGGGGCTTGCAGGAGGCAGCTGATCAGTGATGTTCCTCTCTCATGTATGTTTCTCTCTCTCTCTCCCTTCCTCTTTCTCTAAAAATCAATAAAAACATTTTTTTAAAAGCCAAAAACACAATATGAGTGCAGTCCCACCTGCCTCACATTAAAAAAAAAATACAAAAACACATTTTTATGTTGTCTGAGGTGAAGGCCCACAAATTGCATGTGAGGTTGTTTCTGCATTGTGTTTGTTGAATGAATAAGTGATTGAATAAAGAAGAACATGAACATGAAAGGAAGGCAGGGAGGATGGGAAGAAGAGAAGGCAGGGAGCAACCATGCAAATAACCTGGGGACATAGGAGCAGGGCCAATGTGGAGGGACACCTCTGAAACGTGACCTTGGGGGATCATCGCCCTCCCAGAACCTCAGCTCTCCCCGCCCTTCCTCCGCCGCCCTCCCCCTCCACAGTGCTTCTCAGAACACTTGACAAAGTGAGAAAATGCCGGAAAGACTAAGCCTGAGAATCAAAGAATCTTAGAATCAGAATCTTCATGTAACAAACTCATTAAACCTGAAGGTAATGGAAACTTAAAAGCATCCAATCAGGAAACTCAACAGCAAGAAGGGACTTCTAGCTGGTGTCCTTCCCAGTTCCGTCATGAGGCCCAGAGACGGTCTGTGCTCTGCCCAAGATTGCACAGCAGGAGGTTGGGCTTCCCCGCACCGTGGGGCAGTCTGGGGTGGTGGTCAGTGTGCCCTGCCCCCAGGCTTGGGAAAAGCTGCCAGTGCCCCTCTTACCCCCTCACTGGCACTTGGTGTCATGGGAGGGGGAGCAGTCAGGGTGGGTGAGGCTCAGAGTTTGTCAGAGGTAGGGTCACCCCGTGTCACCAGGGTGCCAGGTGACAGAAATCCGCCATCAGAATGCCTTTGAAGGGTCTGTCACCAGCTGCTCCCAGTGGTGCGAGCAATACCCTGGGGACCAGGCTACAGAGATGAGAGCCGGGAGCCCCAGGAAAAGGGGGACCTAGACCTGCTGAGATGGCAGTTTTGCCAGAAGGAGGGAACACCCCCCCCGCCCCCCCACCAATGCTGCTCCTTTTCCATTCCCAGCCCCTGACACAGCCCTGGGCCTGGTGCTGGAGGCTGGGTTTAACCAAGGGGTCACCACACACTGGCAGGGTCACATAGGGCCAGCACAGGACTGGGGGAGGCTCAGAGGAAGCAGCCTTGCTGGTGAAGGTGCCCAGCTGTGGGCACCGTATGGGGCGGGGGAGGGGGAATTGGGGCTGCGGGGGCCTGGCAGGAGGCAGGGGGCATAGGGAGGGCAGGAACTATTCTGGGCCCCTCTCCCCTCACACCCATGTAAACCAAGGCCCAGATGTCAAACGACCATCCTGTTTGCCGGGCAAAGATGTTTCCTGTGCAGCCAGGCAGAGCCTACCCAGTGCCACCGCAAGCTCTTCCCAGAAGCCTCTGCTCCTCAGCCACCCAGGGACGGAGCCCCACACACCCCACCTGACTCCCGCTGCTCCCCTCAATGGCCGCATCCCGCCAGCTCAGTTCCATCCTACCCAAACAAATCAGAACATCCAGATGTCACAAGACTGAGACAGTCAATGACTTAGGCCCACTGTGGAAGGCCTGGCACGTGTTAGGTCCCTGATGCAAATCTGGGGTGTGACCGCAGGATGGTTGTCACGTTCCGGCACCCAGCCAGCTCTAGACGAAAGATTAGAGCCATTGTCATCATTTATGCTCTCATCCTTGAACTCAGCAACCGTTCTACACACAGTGGGTGCCTTGGGGGGAGGGGGGGGGCGCTGGCCTCTCTCTTGTCACCATCTGTTTGTTTCATTGAGGGCAGGGCTGTGTTTTATTTACCTCTTGCCTTGCATGTATCTGTGGTTTACAAATGTTTATTGGAAGGAAGGAAGGAAGGAAGGAAGGAAGGAAGGAAGGAAGGAAGGAAGGAAGGAAGGAAGGAAGGAAGGGGGGAGGGAGGGAGGGAGGAAGGAAGGAAGGAAGGGAGGAAGGAAGGAGGGAAGGAAGGGAGGACTAATAAATAGATGGATGGATGGGTGGATGGATAAATGGATGGACTAATGGATAGATGGGTAGGTGAGTGGGTGGATGGATGGATAGATGGATGAATGGATGGATGGATAAGTGTATGGACTAATGGGTAGATGGGTGGATGGGTAGGAGAGTGCGTGGATGAATGGATGGATGGATGGACTAATAGATGGATGGATGGGTGGATGGATAAATGGATGGACTAATGGATAGATGGGTAGGTGAGTGGGTGGGTGGATGGATAGATGGATGAATGGATGGATGGATAAGTGTATGGACTAATGGGTAGATGGGTGGATGGGTAGGAGAGTGCGTGGATGAATGGATGGATGGATGGACTAATAGATGGATGGATGGGTGGATGGATAAATGGATGGACTAATGGATAGATGGGTAGGTGAGTGGGTGGGTGGATGGATGGATGGATGGATGGATGGATGGATGGATGGATGGGTGGATGGATGGATGGATAAGTGGATGGACTAATGGGTAGATGGGTGGATGGGTAGGAGAGTGCGTGGATGAATGGATGGATGGATGGACTAATAGATGGATGGATGGATGGATGGATAAGTGGATGGACTAATGGGTAGATGGGTGGATGGGTAGGAGAGTGCGTGGATGAATGGATGGATGGACTAATGGATGGATGGATGGATGGATGGATGGATGGATGGATGGATGGATGGATAAGTGGATGGACTAATGGGTAGATGGGTGGATGGGTAGGAGAGTGCGTGGATGAATGGATGGATGGACTAATGGATGGATGGATGGATGGATGGATGGATGGGTGGATGGATGGATGGATAAGTGGATGGACTAATGGGTAGATGGATGGATAGCTGGAAACAAGAATGAGTGGATGAGTGGACGAATACACAGAGAGAAACCAAGGGTGAAAAAATACTCTTTGGCTATAGGGCTCGGGAGTCCTAGGCTCAAGTTTGCCACCTCAACCTAATCCATCGCGTGGCCCTGGTTAGTGGGACTGCCCTCCGGGGCTTGTTTCCTCATCTGTCAAGTGAGCATCATGACTCTGCCCCGCCAGCTCCCTGAGAGGCCTCCTGAGGCTGGTGGGCATCGCTCCCTGAACTGTCAAGTGCCCTGGTGGGCAGGTGGTGGCCACTCCTGAGTTGGTTGGAGGGCAGGAAGAATGGATGGCCCTCAGCGGGGCAGCCTGGCAGGTGATGGAGGGCCGACACCCGGGCTGGCTCTAATCCTGTGTGGCTGCCCCTCTAGTAAAATTTTATGGCCTCTGAGAGCAGGCAGAGAGCTGCCAGCAGCAACTCACTGGGAATTTATGGCTGGCCTTTTCCCTCCTAGCCCTCCCTTCCTTGGCCCAACTCTCGCTTACGCTGGGGTGCCTGGGCTTGACCATGGAGACCTGAGCTCCTCTGTGGGGCAGGGTAGGAGGGGCTGAATGAGGAGAAGCTAGAAAAAAACCTCAAGGTGGATGGCCGAGCTGAAAGACCTGGATCTGAGAAGCATTTGCTTGGCAGAGGTCGTGCGAGAGAATGAGTCACACCCTGCATCAGGTAATAAAATTGCCTGAGATCTAAGGTCCCTTTGGGGAAAATGCGAATGTGGCTGCAGTAATCACAGTTGCCTCTTTCAGTCCCTGAGCACCGTGGTCGGCAAACTGCGGCTCGCGAGCCACATGCTTTGGCCCCTTGAGTGTGGCTCTTCCACAAAATACCACGGCCTGGGCGAGTCTCTTTTGAAGAAGTGGCATTAGAAGAAGTTTAAGTTTAAAAAATGTGGCTCTCAAAAGAAATTTCAATCGTTGTCCTGTTAATATTTGGCTCTGTTGACTAATGAGTTTGCCAACCACTGCCTGAGCATATCTGTTCTTTCTCACCACAGGGCCTTTGCACATGCTGTTTCCTCTGCCAGGTGCACCTTCTCCCGACCTGTGATTTGCTTACTTAACCAGGATGCACATGTGTGTGCATGATGCATATGTAAAGGAGTGTGTTTGTGACTAACATGTACCTGGCACACATGTGGGCATGTGAAAAGCATAGGCATGACCTCATGGACAGGAGAACCAGGGGACTGCTGTGAGGGGACATGCATGTGTTGCAAGTACTGGGTGTGGCCACATGTGGCTGGAAGAAGGGGCAGAGCTATTTCTGGGGGGTAATGGGGTCCCAGGCACTGCAATGGCCTATTCATGTGCATGAACTTGACGTAGGGATACTTGTACGAGGCTTATTTCATAGAGGCAGAAACTGAGGCACCAGGAACTCACTGGAGAATCTGAACCCTGCCCCAAGGGCTGTAAACCATCAGGGAAATGGAGGGGCGGGCTGGCTGGCTCAAGGGGGGTGGGGGGGAGCAATGAGCTTGCTCAGAGGAGCAAGTGCAGTGTTAGGGGACCCAGTGGACCAGGTGACCTATGGAGGGGGAGGGGGAGGGGACCGGGGGGGGGCAGGGGACAGGGAGAGAGGAAGGAGCCAGAGACTAAGGGAGCCTGGCAGGGCTGGCAGGAGAGCTGCCTGGGCCCCTGCCCTGGGCCAGGCTGGGAACCGTGGCCTGGGACCCAGTTGACTTCTGAGGGCGGCGCTTTGGGGGCGCTGCTGCCGGCCTGGTCAGCCCCCATCCGGCTGATTTATGGGTGCTCTCCGCCCTCCGCGCACTGGCAACCCGCAGCCACCGCCGGATCTATTATTGATGAACTTTCCGAGCCCGGCTAATTGACTGCGCGCACACATGGCGGCCTGCGGCAGTGTCGGCTGGAATACAGGCCTGGTTGCCCCAGCCAATGTCAAGGGGGGCTTCTGGGTCTGGGAGGAGAGAATGGGCAGGGTGCTGCCTGCAAGAACCTCAGCTGTCTCAATCCCTGCCCCCGGGGTGGGGCCTGCTGGGCTCTAGCCAGGCCCCCTAGCAACCTGCTGTGTGGCCTTAGGCCAGCTGCTCAATCTCTCTGAGCCTCAGGATTAGAACACCCCACAGGGGCCTGGACTGGACCAGATGACTCCGCTGCCACACTTGGAAGGCAGCAGGTGGCATGATCCCCCCAAAACTGGTTCATCCAAGGGGCCTGAGTTCTGTCCCTGTTTTGCCACCACCTGGCTGTGTGGCCTGGATCAGGGATTTGACCTCCCCCCGCCCCCCCCCTCCTTCCTCTCCGCCAACCCTGGAACCTCCCTTTCTTCACCTGGAAACGTGTCATAACATCCGGCTGGAGGAGTTGAGGTCAGAATTCAAACCGCAGGCCTCTTGCCTGAGCACGCGCCAGGCCGCAGTCCTAACCCAGGTAAAGGCTCCTGCCAGAAGCGAGGCAAGGGTGGGTGGTGGGGTGGGGAGCACCCTGACTTAGGTCGGAAGGTGGGGAAGGACTCCTGGAGACAGCGGGAGCATCCAGCAAGAGTGGGCGGAATGTTCCAGGCTCCAGGTGGAGGGAACAGCTAGAGCAGAGAGGCGGGTTTGGAAGAGGAGCAGGAAGGGGATGCCCACGTGACCGCAGTGGAGCCAATGAGGGGAAGGGAGCCAGGTACGCAAGTCCATAGTGGGGTCAGGATTTGAACCCGGGACTGGGGCATCAGGAAAAGCACCCAGAGATGCTGTCGGGAGTCCCTGCCCCCACACCTGGCCAGGATGGCTGGGCAGCGGTGCCTTCCCTTCTCTTGGCTCCCCTCCCCAGCCTCACCTCTGTGAACTTCATCTGCCCCCTCCCCCTCCCCCCACCTCTCCCAGGTTCCTGAGTCAGGAGGGAGTTGGGGGGGGGGGTGGGCAGCCAGGGCCAGGACCCCAAACCTGTCCTTATTTTGCCCATGAGGAAACCAAGGCTCAGAGAGGGCAAGCCACCTGTCTTAAGGACACACAGCTGGAACCATCCCATGAGCACCTACTCAGGTAGGGACAAGGTAAGGGGCCCACCCCCACATGGGGCTGACTCCTGAGCTTCTCACCCAAGGGACCCTGGAGGGTGGAACGGCCTTTCTCCAATTTTTCAGACAAGGAACGGGGCTCACAGGAGCCCTGACCGCTGCAGTCAGAACTGGTTTGAGAGGAAAGAGGGAGCTGCATTTCAGTTTTTCATTTACGAGGTTCACTTTTTCTTATCTTATACTCAATCCGTAAAAGGTTTACTTTGTGTGTTATAGATATTTTTCCCTTTGAGTCCTCCCCCCCAGAAAACAGACACTGAGTTATTTATGTAGATAGGGTTGTGTCCATTACATCTGTTTTCCTATTTCACCCTTTGGGGTAAAACACTCAGGATTTGAAGTGAAATGGAAATGAAGCAAACACACACCCAAACAAAACAGCCCTAGCCAATTTGGCTCAGTGGATAGAGCGTCAGCCTGCGGACTGAAGGGTCCTGGGTTCCATTCCGGTCAAGGGCACATGCCCGGGTTAGGGGCTCAATCCCCAGGGGCGGGGGGGGGGGGGTGCAGGAGGCAGCCAATCCATGATTCTCTCTCATCATTGGTGTTTCTACCTCTCTCTCTCTCCCTCTCCCTTCCCTCTCTGAAATAAATAAAAACATATATTTTTTTTCAAAAACAGAGAGGGCAATAGAAGGAAGCAGAGACAGAGAGAGAGACAGGTGGCGACAATGACCAATAGAGGAGAGATTGGTGGAGCCTGTGGAGGGGGCGAGGGCCAGGGAGGGAGGGAGCCGGGACTGCTGAGAGCAAGGCGAGGGAGGCGCAGGGAGGCCAGGGCCTGGCTGCCAGCAGGGCCCTGCAGGCCTAAGTGGCCACTGGTCAGTGAGGCCCGGTGGAATCCTTGGCCTTAGGAAACCCCCCTGGATTTTATTATAAATTCTCCCGCCTCCTCCCTCCCTAGGGCTGAGTCACTTCAGAGGCAGAGGGAAATGAAGCCCAGGATCAGAGCAGGGGTTTCCCTGCCAGAAGCTTCCTCTGGGCAAAATAACACCTCTAGGCCCTCACGGTCAACCCGCTCTTGATGCCATGGGGTGGACAGGGGTCAGTTTCCAGGTGCTGAGGAATCACCGCCCGCCCCCCCTCCCCCCGCCCCAACACACACACCCCAGTCCTACTCTTCAGACCTTGGTGAGATTCTTCCAGAAAAGACAGAGAAGCAACAGGGTAGTGACACCAACCACTGTGGGACTGGGGGGGTTGGGGGGGGCAGGGGGGTGGAGTAGGGGGGCAGCCGAGTGATCCTCAATAAGTCGACTCCTCTCTCTGGGCCTCCTTTGTTCCCTAAGCATTGCTGTTGCTTGAAAAGAACCCTAAAAGCACAGCTCTCCTGGTGAAGGTCACAAGTTGGGAACCCCGCAGACCTGGGACCAAAGACTGGCTCTGCCACGTCCCAGCTGTGTGACCTTGGGCAAGCGCCTTCCCTCTCTGAGCCTCAGTTTTTGCATCTGTAAAATGGGTGGCAACAGTGGGTTCCTTCAAGGAGTCAGTAAGGTAGGGCGTGTGTGGCCGCTAGTACCCGCATGAGCAGGACCGAAGGCACCGGGTCCTGCTGCTCTGCTCGGCCCGTCTGTCCTGAAAAGCAGGCACAGCTGGCCTCCCGCCAAAGACGGCCGCCCCAGGCTCTCGGCTCCCCCTCCTGCCTCCCCAGAACACCTGTGCTGACTCCCTTTCCGGCCTCATGGAATGAAAATTATGTGAAGAGGCCCACGCTTCTCTCTCACAGACAAAGGCCAAAAAGTAAAAATTCCAAACTGTCCCGGGAGGCGGCGGGAGACTCAGGAGAGACTCCGCCGCCAGGACTGGTCCCCGGGGCGTGCTGGCCGCACTCTCGGTCCAGCTCATCCTCACGTGGCTCTGGAGCCAGGCAACTGAGCCGGATCTGAGCCCCGTTTGCTAGAAGAGAAAGCCGAGACCCCGAGAGCAGAGGCCGGCGGCCCCCGGTCCGGTCCTCTGGACCCCGAGTTGGAAGGGCGACCAGGGGTGACCAGGAGGGGATGGACAAGTGTTCAGCTCCTGGACTGGAACGTTCGGGGCAGGAAAGCAGGGGCTACAGAGTGGGCGGGCGCTGTTCACGGGCAGCGAGACAGACGGCATTGAACGCCAGGGCGACGCAGATGCTCTGGTTCTCTCCCCACGCTCCCGGTTACACACCAGAAGCCTCGCTGGGCGCTTCCACCTCTAACAGAGAGGGAGCCGGCGTGGGCTCGCGAGCCAGGGCGGCCACCAGACCCTGGCATTTCTAATCCGATGGTTAGTTTTCATGTACAGCAAGTTTTCAATTCAAACAGCGATAGCAGATCTCCTATGGAAATGAAACGGGAACCCTTAGAGCACGTATTAAGTAAGAAACCGTGCGGAGGTGTGGGTTAGGGCCACATGCGAAGGAGGAATGGCGGTGTGGGAAGCGGGTTTTCGCCCAGCTCCACAGACTGGTAGCTTTCGGGCCTCACCTTCGCCTAGGAGGCTGCCCCTACCTGCCCACTCACCAGCCAACCGCTAAGGCTCGGTAGGTGCCTGCCCTGTGCCCAGGGCTGGGCTGCCAGCTGGCGCCACTCTGCAATCGAGCAGGTGTGACTCTGCGCCCTGAGCTTACAGTCTAACAGGGAAACGGATACGTGAGAAAATCCAGGGCAGGGGTTGGAGGGATGCAGATGAGAGGGTGGATGGAAGGCCTTCCCCGGGAGATGCCGCATTTAAACAGAGGCAGGAAAAGGCCCCCCCCCCCGCCCCCCCCCAAGAAGAATTGAGGGGGCAGGAGGGGGGCAGTGGGAGATGAGGCAGGCGGGCAGGCCCCACGCCACTCAGGATCTGGACGGTCCTGGAAAGGGTTTGGGGTTTTGCTCTGGCTGTCGTGGTACAACCACAGGGATGTTTTCAGTTTTGTTTTGTTAATCAGGAGAGTGACTTGCTCCGATTTGAGGGATTTTCTTGTTTGTTTGTTTATTTTTGGTTGTCTTTGTTTTATGTATTTTTTATTGCTTTCAGAGAGGAAAGGAGAGGGAGAGAGAGAGAGAGAGAGAGAAACATCCATGAGGAGAGAGAATCATGGATCGGCTGCCTCCTGCACACCCCACACTGGGGATCGAGCCCTCCACTTGGGCCTGTGCCCTGACCGGGAACCGAACCGTGACCTCCTGGTTCATAGGCTGACGCTCAGCCACTGAGCCACGCCAGCCGGGCCAACTTGAGTTCATGAAGACCCCCCTCAGGCCACTGCTTGGACCATGGACTGAAGGGGACGCAGTGCAGGAGAGGAGGAGGTCAGGAAGATAGCGGTTTGAGTGGAGGTGGGGGAGCAGGGCGCAGAAAAGCGGCCACACCTGGGAGGGCTTGGTGACTTGTTTGTGTGCTTAGCAGACATTTATGAAGCTTCTGCTCTGTGCCAGACACCAAGCTGGACACCAGCGAGTCAAGGAACCCATCCTCATGGGCTGACTGTCCAGGGGGTGCACACGTCACACTATATGCCCAAATCTGTGCGTGTCACCTGTTTGTACACGTATTAATTTTGTACACACCTGCACTAGGCCACTCTCACCCTCTCCCGGGCACACATGCACACGCACACGTGCATGTGCCCCGGAACCCACATGTACACCCCTGCCCCGCTCACCTTTGCACACGCGTATTCATCAGCCTCGCTTATAAAAATAACCTGGGAGCTCACACGTCGTCGGCTGGCGCTGTCAGGGAATAATTGAGATCCCCTGGCTCCTGCTTTCCCGGTGACTCACTGGGAACGCACTGCGCCCTCGCCTCGGCCCCGCTGAACGCCGTGCGCGCTAAGAATACTTTCCTTTATTGTTGCGAATGACATTTGAATTCGTTTTCCTCCCTATTATGTGCGCAGACGGCAGAGACTGAGGGCTTATTACCTGCCCGCCATTAGGTAACGTGACAGAAGTACCACACGGCTCGCTGCTGCGGGAAGGCGTCTGGGGCCACTCGGACCCCGAGGTCTCACGGACAAGAGGCAAGAGCCCGTCCTGTAAGCCGGTTCTTGCTCAGCCGCTGGATTGCAGTGTGACTTTGGGCAACCCACATTGTTGTTCGGGGCCTCAGTTTCCTCATCTGCTAAATGGGCATGAAAGAGATGAGCTGGATGACCTTTGGAGGCACCTTTCCTACTTTCCTGCTTGTGATCTGGGGCTCAAACCAGGAGGTTGGTCTCCTCCCAGGCCTCTTCTGTCCAGGGGGAGAAGGTTATCTCCATCCAAGTCTGAAAAAGTGAGTTCCCCTAGATGTGGTCGGCAAACTGCGGCTCATGAGCCACATGCGGCTCTTTGGCCCCTTGAGTGTGGCTCTTCCACAAAATACCACAGCCTGGGTGAGTCTATTTTGAAGAAGTGACGTTAGAAGGAGTTTAAGTTTCAAAAATTTTGGCTCTCCAAAGAAATTTCCATCGTTGTACTGTTGATATTTGGCTCTGTTGACTAAGGAGTTTGCCCACCACTGCCCTAGAGGCTCACCATTCATTCATTCATTCATTCGTCAGTCAGTCAGTCATTCATTTAGCAAGTGGGGTTCTGGTCTGTCCTCTGCCAGGCCCGTTCCAGGGCCTGGGGAGAGTGTGGGGAGCAAGACAAGGCCCCTGAGCAAATACAGACAGTCCCCGGCGTACCGTCGTTCAGCTTAGGGTTTTTTCAACGTTGGGATGTTGCAAAAGCTATACACGTTCAGTGGAAACTGCACCTCAAATTTTAAACGTTGATCTTTCCCTGGATTCGCACTATGCCGTACGACACTCTCTTGTAATGTTGGGCAGCAGCAAAGAGATGAGTTTGCCCACCTGTGGGCTCATGTACGCGTCCCGAGCACGTTTAAGGTAAGCTAGGCTAAGCTGTGATGTTTGGGAAGTGAGGCGAATTAAATGCCTTTTGACTTATGTTCATGTTCTCCATTTCGGACGGGTTGATCAGGACATAACCCGTCAAGGGTCCGGGAGCATCTGTGGTTGTGAGCAAACGAATGCCCCAGCTAAAAAAGAAAAAAATAAGAAAAACATCGGGACCTACAGGACCGACCCCGGCAGAACAGAAGGAGAGAGAGGAAGTGAGGTTCCTCCAGGAGACACTGCGGAGTCGCAGCTCCCCCGAGTCCGTGTTTTAATGCCGTGAGGAGGGAAACCAGGAGCCGTTTTCTTCCATCGTATGGGCGTCTCCCCAGGAGCACGGGCTCCCCAGCCCCAACGCTGTGGAAACTGGACAAGCAAGTTTGCGTGCGGACCCTGAGGGGAGGAGGGGGCCCAGCAATGGGAAGGAACCCTGGCGGGGAGGGGCGGCCCCCATCCTGAGCACCTTGCTGATTCCGGAACCCATGGCAGGCACAGGATTCGGGAAGGGCTGGGATGCCAGGAGGGGTAACCAGGGGTCCCGCTGGCAGCAGGCTCCCCGCCAGGAGTGCCCAGCAGCCTTCCTCAAGCTCATTGTTCCAACCCCAACTCACGTTCTTATCACTGCCACGAGGCACTTGGCCCCGCATTCGAGTAGCCATGGCTGTAGTAAATGCTGTCGCCTCTGACAGAGGGCACGGGCGCAGGGGGGCGGGAGGGGGCGGGGGGGGGCGGGGGGGGTGTCAGCCCGGAGGCTTGTCAGGAGGCCGCGGTATGGGCACGGGGGGCTTTGCTGGGGCCCGTCCTGTTAGAAACAGGGCTGGTTTCTGACACCGAGGGTCTTCCAAATGGCCCTCCAGTGTTTCTGAGGAGGCCCCCCGGGTGGGCCCCGCACACAGTCTGGTTAAACATGAGCTGGATGGGACATTTTTGACCTTAGTGTATGCAGATCCCAACACGGGAGGAAAACGTACAGAAAAAGAGAAGGATTTAAAAAGGCAATGACTGGCTTTTCCCATTTCTTAACAATGTGCAGTGTGCCTGGTGTAGCCGATTGTACCCACAAACAGAGCCTTCTTCACACGGGGTAAGGTCAGAGGGCAACCCCTCTCTCCCTCAGCCCCCCCCCCAGAGCCTCCCCATCCCCTCCCCTGTATGGCCTGATGTCTGTAATTTCTTAAACCGACATTGTTTGTTTGTTTATAAAGCTCTCTTAGCCACTATCCGGTTTAACCCACCCCTCAGCATCTTCTCCTGGGGGGTCCTGGGCTCCTCAAGGACATGAGGACATTGGGGGGTCTTTGCCTGTACCCCATCCTTTGGGGAATCGGGAGTGGGTAGCATATGGGAGCCATGCAGGCCAGGCCACCCCGTCCACTTGGATCCTGAATGCTCCATCCAGACCGGGGTGTGTGGGGGTCTCCGGGGCGCTGAGAGTCCAGGATTTCCACAGTGAAACGTGAGAAAATCACCCGCTTTGTCATGGATTAAAATTCCAGACTTGACATCTCGGTCATGGAGCTTTGAACTGGCTGTCAGAGCATAAACCCAGGGCCGGGCGGCATGGCCCTGGGGCTCCTGGGACTCACAACCACGTGTTCTCAGGAGCTGTGGTCTCGGGGTTCTGGGGGGCGCCAGCTCTTCACATTCGAGACTTTGAACCCGTGCGCGGTGGAGGCCTTTGCACCGGAGGGCTGGAGGGGCCCGTCCTCAGCATCCCACCTGCCTTTCCCAGTCGCACAGAGACATCACGGCGACATCTCCGGCTGGGCCGAAGGAGGGGCCCCGGGGAAGGAGGCCGCAGCTGGGCCCTCAGAACCCCACTGAGGTTTCACACGAACCGCAGCCACTGGGGACATGGGGCTGCTCTGCCCTGGGCAAACCTCACATCAACCTCGTGGGAAAAGGAGGACCAACCCCCGTCTACAGATGTGAAAACAGAGGCCCAGAGATTGTAAGCGACTCACCCAAGGCCACTGTATTAGTTCCCTGTTGCCGCTGTAACAAATCACCACTCCTTTGGTGACTGAAAACAGCACAAATGTACTCCGGTTCTGGAGGTCAGAATCCCAAGAGTCTGAGGGGGCTAAAGTCAGGGTGTCAGCAGGGTCCCATTCCTTCTGGGGGCACTAGGAGGGAATGTCTCCTGGCCCTTTCCACTTCTAGTGGCCTCCTGGTTTCCTTGGCTCATGGCCCCATCCTCTGTTTTCAAAGCACATCACTCTGACCTCTGCTTCCCTCCTAGCACATCTCTCCTTCTCTGACTCCCCCTCCCGCCTTCCTCTCATCAGGACCCTCGTGTGTACACTGCTCCCCACGCCCCACCCACCCAGATAATTCAGCATCAGCTCCCTATGTCTAGATCCTAGCTTAAAGCCCCTTTGGCCATGCAGGGTAACGTGTCACAGTTCCCAGGAATTAGGACAAGGACATCTTGGGATGTGGTACAGAGGGACTTTGCCCACCCCCACCGCAGGGGAAGAAAAGTGCCAGAACCAACTGGAACCAGTCTGAACTGGCTCCAACCTTTGTCCCTGCTCCCTCCAGACGCCCCCCCGAAGGCCCTTCAACGTGGTGAACGGTGTTGCCAGATAAAACACAGAACAAATCATTTGTTAAACGTACGTCAGTTCTCTACTCACTGTTTATGTGAAATTAAAATGGAACTGGGCGTTCTGGTGGTCCTGTTTGCTAACCCTGCCAACCCTAAAAGCCGAAAGTCTATCACAGGAAGGGACAGACGCTCTGGTGCGCAGAGATCTGGGCCCAAGTCTTAGATCCAGCCAGAAGTCTACCGGGACTTCGCGTCTCCTCTCGGGGCCTCAGTTTGTCCATCTGTGAAATGTGGCTGTAGCGATAACCCACGCCCACACGCTCCCCAAGGCGATGCCCTTGACAGCACAGAGGAGAAGGCGCCTGCACGCTGTCGAGTGCTGTGCCCGCCAGAGGAGCCGCTGCACCTCCAGCCCTCGCCAGCCCTCGCCAGCCCCCTCTTGGCCCCCCAGTCCACAGGGCAGGGATTGAAGAGGCTATTCCCAGGGCCCCGTCCAGATGGGGTTTCAACTCTAGGCAGACAGGAGCTCATTTTCCCAGCTCATTATCCCAAACCAAATTAGGAGCAGGCCAGGCTGCACCGCTCCTGGCTTAATTGGGGCTCACAGACGCCCCCGCCCTGTGCCTTCTTTCTTTCCCACTCTCCTGTCCCCAGCCGGGCCGTGCCGTGAGGGAGCCAGAGGCTGCCCAGGCCCTGCCACCTGGGCCCATGCAGCCGCCCCAGTGTAATCAATTAGAGCCAGGCCAGGCCGGGCTCTTAATGGGGCGCCGCTGGGCAGCTGGGCCCGGCATCGATCCCGGCCCCTGGTGACCCCCAGAGAGGAGAGGCAGCCAAGACAGCCATGCAGATGGCAGTCTCCAGGGCCCTGGTCCCCACCCCCACCCAGGGCTGCCCGCCAGTGGACCGATGGAGTGCGGAGGGACAGAGGCCCGTGCACCTGGCGGGCCCCTTGTGTTTGGTCTCCAAAAAGAGGCAGAAATATTCAGGAAAGACTGTCCTGATGGGGTCCAGCCAGGGCCGCTTTCATCTCTCCAAACCGCCCGGTGCCCCCTCTGTCCCTATTCTGACCAGGCCGGCCCCCAGGGCAGTCCTCAGGGGCCCCCTCTGTCCCTATTCTGACCAGGCCGGCCCCCAGGGCAGTCCTCAGGGGCCCCCTCTGTCCCTATTCTGACCAGGACAGCCCCCAGGGCAGTCCTCAGGGGCCCCCTCTGTCCCTATTCTGACCAGGCCGGCCCCCAGGGCAGTCCTCAGGGGCCCCCTCTGTCCCTATTCTGACCAGGCCGGCCCCCAGGGCAGTCCTCAGGGGCCCCCTCTGTCCCTATTCTGACCAGGCCGGCCCCCAGGGCAGTCCTCAGGGGCCCCCTCTGTCCCTATTCTGACCAGGCCGGCCCCCAGGGCAGTCCTCAGGGGCCCCCTCTGTCCCTATTCTGACCAGGCCGGCCCCCAGGGCAGTCCTCAGGGGCTCTGGAGGGGCCAGGAGCTCCCTTTGAAGAATGTTTTTTCCTGGGGCCTCCGCAGGCTCCTGCCCATCACAAAGGTTGGTCAGGCCAGCAGCGGGGACAGGGGGGACAGGAGGGGCTGCTAGCAGGGGAGGCAGGAGGGGCTGCTGGGGGGGGGGGGAGGGGAGGGGACATGGGGAGCCCAGGGGGAGGGCAGGATCTCCACTCTGCCTTGTTTGCTGTCTGAGCCCCCAGGAAGGGGCTGGAAGCTTTGGGACCAGGGAGGGTGTGTGTGGAGGGGAGAGCAGTATGGAGACTGACGGGGCCTCCTGCATGTGTGGGGACAGGGGAGTAAGGCTGCGTGTGCAACTGTGTGGGGTTCAGGGGCACATTGTCAGGGGGCAGGCGTTTCTCTGGGTCTGGATTATTCTGAATCCCCCTGTGGAGCACACAGTAGGACTAAGAACTATGTGCAGAGTGGGTCTTGTGAAGGATCTGTGTTTCTGTGGCAGTGGGCCTTTGAGAGAGTGTGTGTATGAGAGAGAGAGAGAGGGAGGGAGAGATAGAGAGAGAGAGACTATATGGGATTGTGTGTGTGAGTGTGAGGATGCAAGTGTACGTGGTTGTGTGTGAGGTTGTGTGCACGTGTGCGTCTGTGTGGCACCTTTCTCCCGCTAGGCAGGCCTGTGTTTCTAAGAAAGGACCTCAGGACTTCTCTCCTGCCCTGCAGGCCAGGCCCAGGAGCACCCACCCTGGGCCTCCACCACCTGCTGAGGGAGCCTCCCTGCCCCTGGCTGGTGAAATACAAATTTGGGGGGAGGGGGGAGTGATATAAAAAGAATAAAACAAAAATCACGTACAGTGACACCACCTAGTACTATGCCTGAGCCTGAGCCCTCACCTTGTTCCTCCTGGTCCTCACAGTCCTCTGGGGCAGTTACTGACATGAGCCCATTTTACAAATGAACAGAGTGAGTCTAGGACAGTGGTTGGCAAACTCATTAGTCAACAGAGTCAAATATCAACAGGACAATGATTGAAATGTCTTTTGAGAGCCACATTTTTTAAACTTAAACTTCTTCTAATGCCACTTCGTCAAAATAGACTCGCCCAGGCCGTGGTATTTTGTGGAAGAGCCACACTCAAGGGGCCAAAGAGCCCGCATGTGGCTCGCAAGCCGCAGTTTGCCGACCACTGGTCTAGGAGAAGCCAGGGAACAGGGCTGGGCCGCTGAGTGGTGATGCCAGGACCAGATTAAAACCAGGTCTGGAGGAGAATCCCGCCTTGCAGACAGAAAGAAATTTAGGCTCTCTGAGGCACTGGAACCCTTTGGGGCTGAATTTTATATCAGCTGCAATGTTTGTGGAATCAATTCATACCCAACGCAAGAGACTCTAGCAGGCTTTATGCCTCATACCTGCCACCAACTGGCTGTGTGACCTTGGGCAAGTTCCTTACCCTCTCTGGCCCCAGTTTCCCTGTCAGCACCCTCTGCCAACAGCTTAACTCTCAGAGAGGGTCTATCCCCTCCTGATACCGGACTGGCCCCCTCCCCCAATCTCCAAGGAGAGATCTGCCAGACTGCTGCTTACACTGCTCTCCAGATGGGGGCGCACTCCCTCCCAACGCACCTGGTAGAACTATTGGCCACACAGGAGAGGAACCCCAACTGGGCAGCCAGACTGCTTGGGTTCAAGACTTGCCTTTTTATCATACCAGCTGTGTTACTGACCTAGCAGTGCCTCAGTGTTCCCATCTGTAAAATGGGAGTGGCTACTGCTCAGGACTCGGTGATTACCGAAGCAGTGCTCTGCCTTCATAGCTGCCATTCATATCATTTGAGCTGCTGTTCACCCCTCCTGAGCTTCCCTCCTCCCCAACCCCCCCCCCCAAAAAAAAGAAAATTTTGGAACTAGGCAAGGTGGAGAGAGACATCAAAGGGTTCATGATCACCATCATCATTCGGCGGCCGAGGTAGCATTATCCCTCAGAGAACAAAACACTTCCTTCTGTGAAGATGCACCCGCCTCCTTGTCACTTCCACCCAGTAGTCCTCAGACAGGAATGATCCACCCACTTTACAGATGAGGAAACTGAGGCCAGAGAGAAGACACGTGCGGGGGTCGTGCCATGGCCTCCTGAGCAGAGCGGCTGCCTCCATCCTGAGGGCAGGCCCCGCACCGTGTCAGCTCCTCCTTGTCTGCCCAAGGCCAGGCCACGCTGGGAGGACAGAGAGGTGGGGTGGGGCCGACGCCCCCTGAGCCCTGCCAAGGCCACAGTGCCGGCGAGTGGGCTGTGGTCCAGCACCGGGTGCAGGCTGGCTAATTGCCGACGCACGGCCGCTGCCCTGCACCGTGACACAGGCCCCTGACAGACGTGATTTATGAGGGCCCTCGGCAAAGCGGAACCCACTCAATTGCCTATTACCTCACTTAGCAGACACCTTGTCACCGCCCCAGCGCCGGGTGTTAAAAATATAAACCAGGCGGCCGGCAGGCCCTGAGCTCACGGGCCCTCCACCTGCTTCGGGCCAGATAATGGCCCCCCAGCCACCAGCCAGGAGAAGATGCTGAGGCCTGGCTGGCGATGAAGATGTCATCAGGCCTGAGGGGCCGGGCCGGGGAGTAGGACAACCAGAGCAGGGGCAGGGCCCCAACATTCAGACCCACTGCAGAGATGGGGACAACTGAGGCCCGCGGGGTAGAAGCCAGGAATGGATCTCCAGTGGGACGATGGTGGCTTCACTTAGAACCTGGGGCTCCGAGCACAATCAGGGACCAGCGCAATTCTCTAGAGGGGGGTTTCAGGTAGAAGGAGCAGCACACGCAAAGGCTTGGGGGCTGCACAAAGTGCCAAGAACTGAAAGAAATGCAGCAGGACTTGAGCCAAGAAAAAGAGGGGGAGCATAGCAGGAGCGGGGTGGCCTTTTCCACGATGCCCCACCATCGTAAGGCAAAGCCAGAGGAGGATTCGGTCACGTGGGCCCTTCATTCACTCCTGTGGTTCATCGGCAGTGACTGATCACCCACTCTGTGCCGGGCCTGAGGTGGGCGCTGGGGAGACAGACATAAAGGAACCACGTGAGATGGGTGAGGGCAGCCTAGGGGTCATAGGCATCAGGGCAGACTGCCTGGAGGAGGGGAACCCCGGCAATCTAGAAAACGCCTCCTCATGCCTCTCAACTGAGCTTAGGTGCCAAGAAAAGTATTGGTCCCAAAGTTTTTCCCTCTGCCAGTGACGAGGAAAGTCCAGAATTCTCCAGCGAGCTGGATATCCAGTCATTCACTCATTCATTCGTTCGTGCATCCGTTCATTCCACACAAGCCTTTGCTCAGACAGGCAGAGGTGACTCAGACCCAGCAAGCAAGACAGCGGCGCGAATAAACAAGTGCAAATCTGTGTCAAGGGCGGTGGAAGGTGGACAGCCAGTGCTAGGGCGGCAGAATCTTCTGGAAGTTTTGTGGAAAATAGACTTCCAGGCCCTACCTCAGACCACTGGCTGCCTGTCGGGGTCAGGGCAGGGAATTGTATCCTAAAACCCCTCAGAGTTTGGAGATGGCTCAGCCCGGCACCCACTGGCTGACGGTCCCTTCAGGGTCTGGCTATGCCGGGCGAGTTGTGCTCCCCACGGGCCGGCTGTATCGGTGGCAGCCAGGCACAGGCTCCTGCTGACTTCAGGTCTTATTTTAGCCTCTGGTGTGTCCCCGAGAGGCTCCGGGAATTTGCATGGGTATTTTCAGTACAGAAGGAGGGATAGGCTGGCAAACGCAGGTGCTGAAACCTAAACCCACCCACCGCCCACCCTGGACAAGCTGGTCCCACTGGGCCTTGAGCTGGGGGCAGAGGGGCCTGTGTGGGCTTCATAAGACCTAGCATCTGGCGGCTGAAGACTCTATGATCACAGGAGAATGGTGAGGCTGGGGGCATCATCCCATTTCACAGATGCAGACACTGAGGCTTGGAGCAGCCCAGGCCAGTATCATAGCCCACCTCAACCCCGAGTCCTCCTGACCATGAACTAGACTTTTGCTAG
The DNA here is from genome assembly GCA_026230045.1 of Corynorhinus townsendii. Taxonomy (NCBI): domain Eukaryota; kingdom Metazoa; phylum Chordata; class Mammalia; order Chiroptera; family Vespertilionidae; genus Corynorhinus; species Corynorhinus townsendii. Next base: position 24,532,606 of record JAPDVU010000014.1, read on the forward strand.
AAAGGCAGCCTGGGCGCCTACCCCACGCCGCGCCAAGCTGATGACTGATATCGTTAGGAATAGCCAGCGCTTACCGAGCACGAGAACCCCTGGAGAGAGCAAGGACACGCGGAAGCAGGGGTGCGCTGACCACTGCATCATTCTCATCTCCCTGAGCACCTGCAACGTGGGTCCTAACGGTCCCCCGTTTGATAGATGAAGTGGAGCTGCCACCCCCCCCCCCTTGAGATGTGGGCAGGAGAGGCCATGAAGCCCCGAGTCCCCTGTGAACCTTTGTGTCCCCAGACCACCTCGCAGCCCTAATGACTGCTCTGCTGCACCCTGGGATCTGCGAGGGGCTAGCAAGAAACACAGCCCCCCTCGGGGCCCGGTTCACACCTGTGGAGTGGGAGCAGGCAGTCTGGGCGTGACAGGCAAAGCCGAAGCCTGAGTTTAAACCCCAGCCCTCCTCTGGCTGGGCTGTGGCTCCTTGGAAAGTCCATTGGCACCTGTGAGCCTTGGTTTCCCCTTCTGAGAAGCGGGACCACCTTTGCCCTCCGAGCATAGAGGCTCAGATGTGGAGGCTCAGACCCAGAGGGGCTAGGCAGGGACTAAGGTGGGCCCTTGTAAACCATGGGCCACTGTCAGGGTGACAATTAAGGGGGTGCCGGGAGCCATGAGGGGCCAGCTGGCAGAGCCGGGGGGGCAGTAGACACAGGCCTGTCCGACTCCTGGGCTGGCCGTTCTGAGCAACAGAAGCAGGTGCTAGGGTTTCATCCAGGCTCCTGCTAACCAGCTGGGTGACCCTGGGCCAGTTGCTAAACCTTTCTGAAACCTCTTTTCTCATCCCCAAAATACAGACACTCGTAGTGGAGTTATCATGAGAACCCAGCGAGGCAGGGGGTGTGGAGCTGCCTTCTTACAGGGGAGGCACCGGCCACGCAAGGAGGTCCAGGGACTTGCTCACAGTCACAGAGGACGGGCTGAGCAGAGGCAGCCTGCTGCCCCTGCCCACTAAAGGGTCTGAGAAGAGGGCGTGCCGCTGGTGGGTAAAACGGGTAACGAGAGGGTCCCCAGAAGCCTGGGCGTGAGAAATCGCAAAATTGGCCTTTGCAGGAATGGCCTAGAGGGCATTCCAGGTGGGACAAAGAGCCTAGGCAAGAGGTTGGAGAGCGCAGAGCATGCGTGGAAAATAGCAAGCCATCTGCATGGCTAGAGCAAAGGGTGCATTGCATGAAGGTCTGCAAGTAGGTGTGTGAAAGGTGGCTTTTCATCATGCATGTGTACGTGCGTGTGTCTGTGTGTGTGTGTGTGTGTGTGTGTGTGTGTGTGTGTGTGCGCGCACGCACGCGCTTTCTTGGTCACAGAGCCCCCATTAATGCGCTGGTATTTGTTTGCTCAGTTCCAGCCCTCTCCACCCCCCTGCTGCCTCACCGCCCCCCCCACTTGCCAGTCTGTTCTCTCTCCCTCTCCCGGGGGCTCCATGGGTCACTGAAGCCGAAACAAGCCCCTGCTCTGATGGCTAAACCAGATGCCCAGGCCCCGTCCCGCCTGGGCCCCATCCCCGGTCAGCATGAGCCACCGAGCTGCTGGGGAGGCCCCGCCCGGCAGCATCGGACCGTGGGGGGCCTCGGGTTCCCAGGGGGACAGGGCCAGACGCGGGGAAACTCAATCCCTGACACATGGAGATCATTTGCAGGAGGAACAAAATCCGTGACCGGCTCCAAACAGACACAGAGGGGAGGCAGGGGAGCGGGTCAGGGAGCACCTGGGCCAATGGGAGCAGGGCTGCCCTGGGAGGCCAGGACCAGGCTCTCCCCTTCCCCGGGCCTCCAGGTCCTACTCTGGAACGTGGTGAGGACTGAGAGGAACAACACTGACCCTGTGCCCAGCACACAGTAGGTCCTCAGCAAACAGAGTTTATGTAGAGATGAGGCACCCGAGGCCCAGAGAGGTATGTCACTTGCCAAAGGGCACACAGCATGTCAGATAGGAGCAGGGCTGGATGTCTCAAAGGCTCTGGGAAAATTACACATCCACAGGGCGGGGAGACGGGGTCAGAGGCGGCTGGCCATCGTTTGCCAAACTGGGCACACTGTCACCCCTTGTCTCCCCAAGGGTGACTTCCCCTTCCCAGCACGGCTCCCAATCGTGGTGTTTCGTTTCTAACCGCTTCATTGCCCTGTAACTCACATACCACACAATTCGCCCATTAGAAGTGTAAATTCGGCGGGGGGGGGGGGGGGGGGAGGGGGGGTTTCGATATATTCTATGATTAGTTTTTTTGTCGGGATAAGATCTATATCATATAAAACTTGCCACTTTACACGTTCTAAGGGGACAATGAAGTAGCATCAAGTGCATTCCTAACCTCACGATGTCATGCACCCATCGCCACCATCTGCTTCCAGAACTTTCACCCCAAACAGAAAGTCTGAACCTCAAGCAAGGACTGCCCCCCCTCTCCCCAGGCACTGTGGGGCTCCCTTCTACTCTCTGTGTCTATGACTTTGCCTGTTGTAGGTGTTTCATAAACATGAAACCACGCACTAGCTGTCTTTTTTGCTGTTTCCCCTCTGGTAGCAGGTGCGGTGTGCTGGCCCTCTTCATGGCTTAGTAATAGTCCGTTGTATGGCGGTACCACCTCTCCTCTGTCTGTTCGTCTGAGATGGGTACTTGGCTGTGTTCACCCTGTGGCCGCCGGGAGTAGTGCTGTGATGAACACAGGTGTATAGTATCTGGCCGAGTCCCTGTTGACAATTATTTGGGTGCGGACAGCCCTGGGAGTGGAATTGCGGAGGTACAAGGGAACTCTATGCTTAGCTTTCGAAGGACTCGCCAAACTTCGGCTGCACCCAGAGCCCACGGTCTCCTGGCTTGGAGCCCATTCTGTGTGAAGCTGTAGGAACTGGGGCCAAGTGCTGGTCACTTCTCACCCGAAACCTTCCTGGGAGACCCCTTGCCACCCCCTGGCTCTGTCCCAGCTCCTCCAGCCGGGAGAGATCATCTCCAAACTCGTAGAACCATGCATGGCTCCCCATTGCTCTCTGGATCAAATCCTCCTGGAGGACCCCTCTCCCCCGCCCCCCCCCCCCCTGCTCAGTGGAGTCCTCTTGGACTCCAGGATGGATGGGGGTCCCCCTGGAGTTCCTACTATTTACCTCTGCTCTCCCCACCACCAATGCACTTACCTCGTGTGCCAGGCTTTTTACTGACCCATCTGTCCTCCTACTTGATAGAGAGACCCTTGAGGTTAAAGATGGTGACTAATTTGTGTCTCCGCGTGGTCCTGAACATAGGAGGTCCTCGATACAAAAGTATATTTCATAGATGAAGAAACGGGCCTCAGAGAAGGAAGTTAACCTGCCTGAAGACACACAGCTGGGAAGCAAGGATCGCCTGAAACAGGTCTGTCCAATTCAAGGAGACAGCGGGTATCCAGTCCCTGGCACAGAATTGGTGTTCAAAACCAGTTTTTTCCCCGATCCCTACCCTGGGAGTCTAACCCCCCCTGGGTTTGGCCCAGGCCCTACCTATGACTTGCTGTGTGACCTCGAGCAAGGCTGTGGCAGTCTCTGGGCCTCATTTCCCATCTGTGATCTGGGGGTTGGAATTCGAGGCTACTCCAGCCGCCACCCCCTCCGTCCCCTCCCCCAGCTGGACCCCTTGGCAGGCCCCTCCTGCCCACAGGTAATTAGAGGAAAGCAGTAGGGGTCGGGGGCAGGGGGAAGCCCCAGCAGGCAGCTTCTTCCTCTGAGAGGGGCCCCTCAACTCGACCTGCCCAGCCCCTGCTGCGGGAACAAAAGGCCTTGTAGACGTTCAAAGCAAGGCGCCGGGCGGGGGGCCAGCGTGGGCGGCCATCAAGATGGCCACGGGGCTCGTGGCGGGGATGGCCGGCGACTGGAAGCTGTCCCCATCCATCAGTCAGCAGTGACAGCTCCCAGGGCCCTGCGGCCCCCCCGCAGCCGGGCCAGCTGACCGTCCAGGCTGCAGCGGGCCTCCCTCCCCCGCCTGGCGGATCCAGCCTCATGACCTGAATAATGGAGCCGCCTCGAACATCCAGCCCCAGGGACAGACACATCTCTCATCCATGCCGCTCGTGCTCCGCCACCAAGCTTTGCCTTCCGGGCCCTGTCCCCCGCCCCCGGCCCCCGATGTGTAGAGAGAGATGTGACGCGTGTCGTCCTCACCGTGAGGGGATGGGAGAGCCTGGGGCAGAGTGGCCTGGGGCCGGGAGTCCAGGGGATGAAGGGAGTTTGGCCTTGCCTACTGCCAACCTGTGTGTGACACTGGGCAAGTGTTCCTCGCTGGGCCTGCGATTCCCCTTTTGTGAAATGATGTCACCTCCGAACTCCGAGGTGTAAATTCTGTGAGGCTCAAGTGTCTGGGGAGACATGTGAAGGTGGTGGGGACACAGGCAGGCAGACCTGGTTTCGAATTCCCTCTCTGCTTGCCTTTGATGGCTGACCCTGGACAAGTTACTGAGTGTCCCTGAGCCGCCCTCCCTCCCCTTTGCCTGTAAAATGAGGGCCACCTCCCGACTTCAAGAGATAAAGGTGAAGATGAACCAGGATCACATCTGTATGGAGCAAGCACTTTGCCGAAGCATCACTTATTGAGCACCAACTGTATGCCGTTGCCATGCTAAGCACGAAGGAGAGAGATGAACAGGATCAAGGGCCTGCCCCGATGGAATTCGCAGGTGCTAAACCATCGCCCCAGTGACTAGTTGGTTACACGTGTAGTGAATACAGGAAAAGGAAAAAGAGTAAAGGGTCCGGGAAGGGTCCTGAGAGGCAGCGTTGGAGATGAGACTGGAAGAGCATTCTGGGCAGAGGGAACAGCTGGCGTGAATGCTCAGAGTTAGGACCAAGCTGGGGATGTTTGAGGGATATGATGGAGGCCGCCCTGGATGGAGGAGAGTGGTTCAGGGCAAGGGACCAGGCAGTGCAGGGCAGTGGTTAAATTAAGCACAGGGGCTCTGCATTTGTATTGGGCTGGGTGGCCTTGGGGAAATTGCTTAACCTCTCTGGTCTCTGTGACATGTGGTCCATGCTGAGATCTCCCTCGTGTAAAATCAGACTTGGCTGAGCTGGGAGCCCCCTGGATGAAGGTAGCCTTGGGACCAGGAGCTTTTTTTTTAAAAAATCATCCTTACCAATATGCAGGGTGTTAACCAGTTTGGTAGATATTATTGGCTTTCTGTCTCCAGGTGTGACATGGGATCCCGGGGAGGGGGGATGGCCGGTACAAGAAAGGTCTCCAGCTTGGGTGGTAAGAGGAAAAAAAAAAAAAATTGGAAACAACCTAAACGCCCATCAGCAGGAGGAGGACTCACGCGTAGTGACATATTCATACCGCGGGATGGCCTATCGTGGTGACAGTGTGGCCACTGGAGCGTCGCGGATCAACAAGGATCATTCTCAAACGAGGACGGCGAGCCAAGAAAGCAACACGGAACATGCCTATGGCATGCCTGCGTCTGTAGAGAGTGCAGAACGTGTCGCATCACGCCTGGGCCCTCTGTAGATGCGCACGTACATGGTGGGAGGGAAGACTGGGCGAGGGCATGTAGGATCCAGGTCAGGCTGGCGGTTCTCTCCGGGGAACCCTGGCTCCCCATCGGCCTTCTCTGCTTCCTTTCTACCATCGTCGGACAGGTTATGTGTGTTGACCTCTTTGGTTTCTCACTGGTCTTGCTTCTGCTAGAACGTATGCTCCATGAGGTCACGGACCTGGGTCTGATTCGTTCAGCTGCATCCCCAGTGCCTAGGACATCATGGGCTCTCAATAAATACACATTGAATGGAAGGAAGGAGGGAGGAGAGGGAGGAAGAGAGGGGGGAAAGAAAAAATGCACCAGAGGGACTGAATTAGTATTGCTGAGAGACGCGCACTAAAATACCACTGAGCCCAGACGAAATCAGAGGGTAGCCTGGGAGAATGGAGAAAGAGCACCTCCCCAACCACTCCTACCCCTTCCCCTGGCCCGAGGACGCCCAGCACCCACACTCACACCCTCCCCGGAGCTGGGGGGAGGCCCGGGTTTCAAGGGCAGCCATGCACCCAGAGGGCCACGGTGCGCCTGCCTGTCTCGTTTAAAAGAGATTTTTCATATCAGGGTAGCCCAAGAAATAAAAATTCAATGAGACATGGCCCAGAGGGAGTATGTTCTTTCCCACCATGGTCTCTCCTGCGCCCCACGCTCCCCTGAGGGTCTGAGGTCAAGGTCCTCTCCTCTCCTTATACCTGCCAGGCCACATCTCCTGAGCCCGTGCCCGGGTGCTGCGGATTCCACCCACAATTCTTTGCAGGTGTGTCCGCTTCTCTCCAGCCCGAGTCCCCTTTTCTCTTGGACACTGGACATTTTTCATCTCCCTGTGATCATTCTGACCCCTCCAAACCCTCTTCCCACAGCTGACCAGGTTCGGGTCAAGCACTGGTTAAAGACAGGTTGAATGAATGAATGAATGAATGAATCACACCTGTTACATCTGGATAAGTCCCAGGATCCTTTGCAAGGTCTAGACACAGACACTCAAAGCCATCTGAACCCACCGCCTCCCCGAGGTCTGCAAGGCCCACAGCTCCTCTTGCAGGGAATAAAGACGTAGGGAGTTTATCGCCTGCTCGGAGCACTTGTCCATCCCCACCTGTAACTCCCCCGACAAGCGAGCATGAGGCAGCTGATAAAACCTGCATTAACATTCCCCTCGGCCCTATTTCCCTACAGGAACGTGGAGGACCCTCAATCTCAATGGGCATGAAATACAGCGGGGGTGGGTGAGAGCCGAGTGCTGGCAGGAACCAGGAGGAGGGAACTGCAGGCCCATAAATTGCCCCCGAGCCTCTGAGCCTCTGCCCCTCGGGATTCAGCCCAGAGGAGGCTGCCTGAGTGGCTCCCACTGGGGCCAAGCTGATCAGGAGAAGGAGGAGGAGGAGGAGGAGGCGCCAGGGTGGTGGGCGGCCTGGGAGGGGCTGGGCCTGGGGGCCTCCCCCGTGCAGCCTGGAACATGGAGGTTGGGAGGAATGACTGACCCTTCCAAGCCTTCAGCCCACCTTAATCACCCGCTCTAACCCATCCCTACAGCAGCCCCAGGAGGGAGGTACGCTCATCACGCCCCTATTCCTAGATGGGCAAACTGACACTCAGAGAGGTTCGAGACATGCCCAAGGTCACACAGCTAACTAGGGGCCCGGGAAGGCAGGCTGAGGCCAGGCCTGAGGACTTCAGTTGAACATGGAGGGGACGTTTCAATAATCTATTTTCCTTTCCAGTCTCTTTATAGTCTTACAACTACCCGCCTTTGGCGGCTCCCACACCTGTCCGTCCCCCTTCCCAGAAAAGGGGGCGCAGACGTCCTGAGGTGTCAGAGAAGAGGAAGGAACAGCATCTAAAGAAAAGAGAATGGAGGTACAGCAAGACTCTCTGGCTTGGCTGGGTCAGTGGAAAGAGCTTAATAAAGATTGGATGGACGGACAGGTTGGATGGACGAATGGGACGGACGGATGGACGGGTGGGCGGACAGAGAGAGCGGGGATAGTTTAATGAATGACTCCATGGCAAACAGCCCATTCTACGAAAGGGCGCCTCTCTCCTCCTCCCAAACCCTTTCAGCCATCTTCCACCTTCTTCATCCCAATCCTCTCTCAGACGTATCCCTGTAACTTCACGGCGAGATAAGGACTACACGGAGGAGCCCTCCAGACATTAGGAAGGACACGGCTTCAAACACGGGGCACCCGTGTTGCCAGACAAGAAGCAACCAGGCCTGAGAGCATCAAGGTGAGGGAACAGCCTTACACGACGCCCTCGGCACGTGTAAGGCGCAGATCAAAGAGCAGGGCGGCTGAGGCCATGTGAGCGAGAAGAGGGGAGGGCATCGCAGGCGAGGTTTGCATTTGGTTTTCAAAGCCCGGGCTTTGAACAGAGGACAGACAGGGCCGCTTACACTGCCAGGATCTCGCTGCTCCTGGTGGAGGAGAGGGTGGTAGGAGCAAGAGAGGGAGCAGGGGAGAGAGTGAGGTGAGGGAAGAGGGGCAGGAGGTGGGTTTCCATACACTTGGGGGTAGGACTGTCTTAGAGGCAGGTGGCGTGTGGAGAGTGAGCCGAGAGAGGAGGCAAGGGGGACCCCCAGGTTTTTGCATTTGGGGACATGGTAGGGACACATATTGACTAGAGACAGGCGGGTTGAAGTTTCAGATGGGGAGGTCAAGAATTCTTCTATGTATTAAATTCATATAAAAACACATATGGAGTAGCTATGTGCCTGGCACGGTGCTGGACTCACAAAGAATGTCCCAGCTTCCCCACCTCCCAGCCACCCAGCACAGCATGTACCCAACCAGGTTCCCCAGAAGCTCACCAAATCCCCTGGGAGTGACAGGACCAAGTGTCCCGGGGTATCATGTTCTCCGGCCTCCTCCCCCCTGAGACCAGCTGGCTCCCAGGGAGCAGGCGGCCTCCTCAGGTGGCCATGTGCCCCTGGGTGCTAATCCCTCGGCCTCGGCCTCGGCCTCCTCCTCCCGGGCAGGCGCACACGGGGCTTGCACAGGGCGGCCGGCCCGTGTCACTCCCGGGGACCATGAGCTCACAGCAGAGAAAACAGTGACCAGCTGGTCCTGGCCACTGAGTGACCTTGGACGGGCCACATTCCAGAAATGGTCACCCCTGGAAGGTGCCATCTGTTGGACCACCACTTGCATGGCGCCTCCTATGTACCCCTCAGGGACTCCTGCCGCCACCCATCCTCCCCTCCCCCAACGACAGATGAATCAACAGAGATCGCTAGCGCGAGGGCTTCTGGGAAACTCAAGAGAAGACATGGTTAATCAGAAATCACAGATGCCTCCCATCCATGTCATCTTCACACCACCCTCAAGGGCAGCCAGGAGAGGAGGTTTCACCCTACTGGGTAGGTGGGAAAATGGAGGTCCACAGAGCCGAAGGGTCTCGAACAGGTGGCATAGAGACTCGGAAGTCAGCCAGGTCTCAAACCCGCATCTTCTGACCCCTGCAACGCACCCCTGTCCTGACCGGCTCCCTCTGACCGACAGAGAGGCAAGGGTTCCGGTGGCCCGGATGCTCTGGGAAAAAGAGGAATGGGGAAGAAGCAGGATGTGTTCATTGGGAGCCCGAGGGGGACTCAGGGGTCTCTGGCCCAACTCCTGGTCATGTCAGTCCTAGCCTTTCCAAAAGGCTCTGAGCGATCCCTCAGTCCCACGTGGGAGCCAGGATTGAAAAGATAAACGAGCCAGGGTTACACAAGGCTTTGCACGTTGCTAAATTTAAACGTGCAATGCGAACCTGGGGACAGGGTGAAGACGCTGGTGGGGAGGACGGGGGCCAAATGGAGATCTTCGGACACCTCCCCAGGCCCTCTGAGTACAGCGAGGGCGGGGAGGGGGAGATCCCAGGGGGCTCAGAGAGAGGCTCCCGAAGGCAACCTTGGAGATAGCAGGAGAGTTACCAGCCCCCCCCTCCCCAACCCCAAAGGGCCTTGTCCACCCACCCTGGTCATGTGAGCCATGCTCTGGTTCCTGCCTTGGGGGACATTGTTCCTGATTTCAGGATGGAAAGAGAAAGGGGAGGGAAAGGGGAAGGGAGAGGGAGGGGGAGACAGAGAGAGAGAGAGAGACCTCTTTAGCAGCCCTTGAGGCAAATACTAGTACTTCCTGCAGAAGGAGCAAATTATATTTCCCTATAAACCCTTGACACAAATTAAGGTATTAATCAAGTTCATGAACACTGATATGGAATGTTCAAAGCAAGCTCAAGACACCATTCCCCACAGTTACATGCGTCTTACTCATTCAGTTCTCACTGCAACACTAAGTAAGCACCATTGTCGTCCCCATTTTACAGACGAGGCAGCTGAGGCTCAGAGAGATTGAGCGGCTGCTTGAAGTCACACCGCTGGGGTTTGATGAGACGTGGGGGTAGACAGTTCCAGGGGTGGAGGCAGGGATGGGTGGTCATAAGGTCAGGGCCAAAGCACAGGATCAGACATTTGTGTCCTCCTCACCCTCCCCCCCCCCATTCCAAGGAACCCCAATTTCTTGCCTACCAAGGCCCAGGCCCAACCCACTGAGATAGGGCAGGGCCTGGCCCCAGCACCCCCTCCCACTGCCGGAGTGGCACCCCCTCCCACACGTGAACCACAGGAGGGTCTGCTGTCTGCTCCCCGAGCTCGGATGTGGCTCATTCTCTGGTGGGGGCGGTGGAGGGTAGGCCCATCCCCCTGGGGGGTGAGAGCACTGGCTCTCTGAAGCCTGCAGACGAGGCAGGCCGAGGCTCAGTGCGGGCCTCCGTGCCCTCATCTGTACAGTGAAGATGGCAGCAAACCCAGGCCCAGGGGTGGTCCTGAGGGTGACATGAGAAAATCCAGGGTGTGGCCAGGACTGGGTTTCCACTTACACACCATGCTGTTACTGTTCCTATCATCATCATCATCATCACCACCGTATGGTCATCACCACACACAACGGGTTCTGTTACTTTTCTCTGAACAATCCAAGGAGGGGAGAACTCGAGGGAACCAGCCCCTGAGGTCCCACCAACTGGGTGAAACTGAGGCACAGAGAGACGACGGGTCAGGGGGAGCTGGACACCCCCGCCCCACAGAAGGGGGTGTGCCGGCAGCGCTGTCTGTGCAGACCCCACAGCCCGCTCCCTGCCCAGGGTCTGCAGCAGCAGCAGCAGCAGCAGCAACAGACGCAGGAGCGGAAGCTGGGGCTGCCACCTGCCAGGCGACAAGCACACACGGGTGTGAGGGCCCCATTTCCCAAATGGGGAAACAGAGGCACCAGCCTCACAGTCACCTGCCCAGGATGCCAGAGCCAAGTACATGACGAGGCCGGGACGGGAGCCAAGTCTGGCAAGTCTCAGACCCACTGCAGCCAGCCCCCAGGCCTGGCCCTCCTCGCCTGCCTCCCCCAGGGTCCAAACTCCAGACAGTGGCATTTTCTTCCTGTTGCCCAGATGGTGCCTGTCTCTTTGTCTTGAGGGTTTTTCTCCCTTCCCTTTTCTTTTTCCTCGCTTTCTTCACCACCACACCCCCCCCCGCCCCCCCCCCGCTCCGAATCCGATGAAGGAGCAACTCCCTGGATGGCCTCTGAAGACAAAAGGAGCTGCTGTCAGCCAGCCCTGTGGCAGCCGAGCCACCGGAGCTGGGGGATATGGAAATGAGCTGGTGTGTATGCAAATGAGGTTCCTGGGTGATTTGCATGGAGCAGGCCTGGGAAGGGCCAAGGTGGAGCAGGTGGGAGAGGCTGCTGGGAATTCTCCGCCAGCCCCAGGTGCCAGGCTCCTGCAGGCCAGCCGCCCCGCGGGAAGGGAAGGCGGCCCTGCGTGCTCTGGCCTCTGCAGCCTGAGACACCTGGGCAGCTGTTCAGGTTTAATCAGTCCTATTTATGTAAATAAAATTAATCTTCTATTTGGTACCTCATGGTGCAAACTCATGGCTGGTTGGATTTTTTTTTTTTTTAATCAAATTTGGAGGGTAAGTTAAGTTGACTTAACAAGATGCCCCCTGTGGGACAACTAAGTAAGAGAGAAGAGACGACCACGGGTGGGAAGGATAAGAGGTTCCCATCCTAGCCCCGGGCTGAGTCCCTGGAACAGGCTGGGATGTGCTCCAGGCTATGCCGGGGTGCAGGGTGAGGGGTGTCACAGCAGCAAAAACTCTCCTCAGCAGGTCAGGGTGACATGGGTGAGGGGCGGAGACAAGGAAGGTGGGGGCAGAAGGACGAGTGGATGAATGGATGGAGAAAATGGAGGAAAAGAAGAAGGGAGGGAGGGCGGGAGGTTGGAAAGGAGAAAGGGAAGAAGAAAGGAGTGAAGTATGAGTGGATAGATGGAGGATGGACGGACGGATGGTAAGATGAAAGGAGGGGTGGGAGGAAGGAAGAAAGGAATAAGACTAGAAGGAAGGGGGAGAGGAACGCAAGGTGTCCGAGTCAGCTCGGCTGCCATGACAAAGCAGCACAGGCTGCCTGCATGGCCTGAACGGCGGACGTTTATTTTCTCCCCGTTCTGGGTGTGGAAGCCTAAGATCCAGCCTCCAGCTGGTTTGGTTTCCAGCGAGGCCTCCTTCCTGGCATGCGGTGGCTGCCTTCCCATGGTGTTCTCACGGGATCTTTCTCCTGTGTCTCTGGGAGAGAGAAAGGCCCTCTCTGGTGTCTCTTCTTATAAGGACACCAATCCTATGGGACCAGGGCCCCACCCTTATGACCTCATTTAACCTTAATTAGTCTGACTCTGAAGCCCCAGCTTATTAGCACCACCTCCCCAGCCACCTGCCAAGCAGTCCCCTGGATCCCAGGCAAGAGCATGCATGTAGCACAGGTCTTGGAGACAGAGATCTCAGAGTCCCCCGACCGGGCTCCGCTGGGCGGCTCTGGCCAGGTTCTTCAATGTCTCTGAGCCTCCTCGACTTCACCCAGAAAGTGGAGGAAGAAAGTGGGTGTGAGAGTTAAACTATCTGCGTGGAAGTACCCAGCTCACACCTGGCAAGGAGTGGCGTTCCTTCCATCTCCACATCCCTGCCCACAGGCCCACCCTCCTCCACGGGCCACCTGAACCTCCACTCCCTGGGCCACTCCGTCAGCCCATAGCCAAAGCCACCGCCCAAATAACAAAGCCACCTCCTACCCGCAGGTGGAACCCCAATGAGATCGACAGCACTTCACTCACAGCTAGGGAGCAGCAGGCCCAGGAAGTGACCCAGGTCTGCCACCCGCACGTGCCACCTGGCCTCCGTGACTGACAGCTGCTGGCATTTACGTCTCACTCCCACATACCACACACAGCGACCCCCTCCAGGCAGAGGATGGTAAAAACTGGGTCTTAGAGATTGCTCCACCGACAGCCCATTCCATGGCGTTGGAGACTGAGGCCTCGAGGTGCTCAAAGTCATCTCACTTGTCACCTGATTTTAGTGGGGCTCCTTTTCTCTGTCAAATCCTGGAGATCAGTGCAAGACAGGACAGACCTTATTTTCAAGGTCACCTGGGGAGGGCATTGGGCCAGTCCAGACTGCCTGAGCCTCTGGCCAGAAAGGACCATGGCATGGGAGGGGGGGACCGTGGGGGGGTCAGAATCCAGCGGCTCCACACTCCAACCCCCCTGTTCCAGGTGTGGACACGCACAGTCACATCAGCACATTCAGTCCTTTGTCTCTATCTTTGCCCAACCTCCTTGCCATCAATCCCCCTGCCAGGCGTGGGATGACTGGGCCATCTCCAGGCTCTGGCCGTGCCCCGTGGAGACAGTTACAATTCTGGGTGTAATTATTGCCCGGCTGTCTCCACCGGCCCCTTCCAATGGATTTCCTGGTGATTTAAGGTCCTTCTTCGTATTCTATCGATAAATGAAGTTCTCGGGCCCACGTTTCCACGCAAGCGGCCCTGAGCATCTGGAAGGCGAAAAAAATACCTCATTGCTAAACTGCAACGCCTTGTCGAATGGGATCCTGTGACTTACCGTCTCTCCTCTTCACTGCACTTGAATATTAAATGTTGTATTAATAGCTCACTCTTAATTATCCATGAGTAATGTACTACGGCTCGGAAATTAATGAAGGGAAGGACCCAACCGAGAATATTTCCCACTCCTCTGGGTGCTGCAGGGCTGACAGGAGGGGGGCAATTTGCATACGATTTGCATGAGATGCTGTGGGTTTGGTGGCCCAGGCTGGAAGGGTGGAAGGAAGACGTGAGCTCACATGTGGGGGTCTGCTATGAGCCCAGCCACTTTCCAGTACTTTCCATAGAGACAACTCACTTTTACCTCTCACTCCTGCCACCCAGCTTTTGCCCACACTGGTCCCCCTGCCAGGACCTCCTGACCCACCTCGCTCTATGAGTAGGGCAAAAACGACCACCATCGCTACGATTTAAGAGGGCAGTTTAACACTCAGCTGCATATACAAATGCGTTCACGTTCCTAACAGCCGTGTGCAAATTCAAGTGTCCATGCACACACATTCATTATTTTTAAAAGCAAACAAACACATAATTCATAGCCATCTGGTAGTTGCTCAAAATTTAAACCTAGAGTTGCCATCTGACCCAGCAATTTCTCCCCTGGGAATATACCTACGTGAAATAAAAGCACATGAACATACAATGATATACATGAATATGTATAGCAACATTATTCCTAATAGTCAAAAGGTAGAAATGATCCAAATGTCCATCAACTAATGAATGGCAAACAAAACGTGGTGGATTCATACGGTGGACTAGTATTCAGCCATCAAAGAGGACGATGTCCTAACACACACCGTAACTTAGATGAACCTTGAAACCATGCTGAGTGAAAGAAGCAAGCCAGTCACAAAAGATGACATAGTGTATGGTTTCATTTACATGAAATATCCAGAAGAGGCAAATCTAGAGAGACAGAAAGTAGATTAGTGGTTGCCAGAAGCTGAGAGGGTGAAGGAATGGGGCGGGGAGGGCGGAAAGGGGGTGGATATGAGGGTTAAGGGTACAGGGTTTCTTTTGGAGGTGTTCTAGAATTCATTGTGGTGATGGTTACAGAATCCTTGGCTATACTACAAAGTATTGACTTGTGCACTTCAGGTAGATTGCACGGTATGTGAATTGTATCTCAATAAAGAAGTTCCCAAGAAAACAGCACACATATGTACGCACTGTCCCATCTAGGACTTTGCATGTGCTGTTCCCACTGGAGAAACAGCCTTCCCCATCTCCCTTCCTCTGACCCATGGCAGGCCTCCACCCAGGGACCAAGAAGCAGAGCCCGGGATGGGGCCCACGGGGTCTGCCGAGACCTGTCCTGCAGGCCAGATGCACCCCCCGATGGACTGTGTGACCCTGAGTGACTGTAGACTCCAAGCACCTGTGAGCTGGTCGGGCTGAGGGGAGGCACACCGTTCAGGCTCCGTCCCAACCTGAGAGCCCAGTGAGTTCTGGTCATCAGGCCCCATCCTGACATATCAGTGAGGTCAGAGGGGCACTGGGAGGCTGGGCAAAGCAGAGTGCAGGCAGCCCGGCTCTGGCTGATGCCCCAGAACAAGGGGTGACACCAGGGCCTGGTAGGACAGGCAGGATTCAGGCCAGGCCAGGGAAGGGATTTGCTGTTCCCAGCTCCCTGCGGTGGGGGCAAGGGATCCCCAACCCCCACAGGAGCAGGGTGGGGTACGGTTGGTCTGATGGACCCGCTCCCTGGGTGCTCCACCAGGAGGGGTGCCAAAGGGTGGTGGGAGCGGAGGGCGGATCCCTTCAGAACCATGTCCAGGAGGCTGGACCTGCAGGGCCTGGGCAGACCTCCAGCCACAGCGTGATGGCAGTTAATGACCTTTGAGAATGTGAATCCGGTCACATCCCTCCCCTGCTGATAACTGCTGCTTACCTCTCACCAGGACCAGCTCTGACCCGTCTCCTCCCGCTCCCACCCTGCTGATTCTAAGCCCGTCTGCAGGCTTCTGCCCTTGCCGGACCCTCGGGCCTTCTCACCGCTCCATCCCGGGGGTCGCCTCCCAGAGACCATCCCCCGCTCCTGTTCTGCTCCTCCCCACCTCTGCTCTAGCCACCTCTCCCAGCAGTCCAATCACAAGCTTCCTGGCATACAGATGGCGCCCACTAATGATCTTCCCATAAACGCACAAGGCAGGAGGTCTGGGTCCTGCCCCGGGTCTGCCTCGGATTTGCTTGGGCACAAATCTCACTTCCTCTCTAGATGGTGGTTGGACCTTTATAAAACAAACGATTCTCCTTTTTGATCAAAACTGTGGCTGTCTCTTTCTCCCTCCCCCCCCCCCAAAAAAATATTAAGGAGCTAGACAAGAGCTGTTTGGGCTCAGTGTGAGGGTCTGGGACCCCACATGCCCCATCCCTCCTTGGCCACCCTTCCCTACAATACTGCAGGGTCCTCAGGCCCCAGGGGCAAGTTGATCCGAGATTCCCACTGGAAGAGCCCTCTGCGGTGTTGTGTTCGCACGGCCTCTTGTTGACACGATGTAAAACTAGCAGGTTGCAGGTTGTCCATCCCGTACAATGCCAGCCACGTCAAGAGAAACGCAGGAGGCACAAAGCCTGGGAGGGAATCCACCCGCTTGTCAACCCCGATGGTTCTGGGGGGTGGAACTATGGGGTGGGGGGAGGGGAGTTCGGTTGCTTCATACTTTTATCATTTTTCAACTTTTCCACAATGAATAGTTCTTTGTTCATCGGAGTGAAAAGGTTATTTTTAAAAACACTCTAAAAATTAACCGAGAATGTAGAGCGAGATCATTTCTCAGGGTTTCTCAGGGTTCCTCCGGGTGGCGAGGAGCTTGAGTGAAAGAGGCAGGAGGGTCCTGGTCTGTTTCCAAGCAAAGGAAGAAGGAAACAGAAATGGGGGGATTTTAGAGAGCGTAGCGGACTCGTGGGGGAGACACCACCACGTGCAAATGACTGCTTCTCGTTTGGGGCCTCCAGAGCCCCTCATCTTGGCCATAGGTTTCCGGTTTCATTCATTCATTCATTCATTCATTCATTCACTCATTCACTCATTCTCTGATTTAACTCACATTCCTTGAGTTCCTCTTGACCTCAGTGTTGTCCTCTGAGAAATGGGCTCAGTTCTTACACCCACCTCTAAGGTTCATTGTAAGAACTTGACCCCAGATGGATGCATTTAAGGAGGTACCTGGCATAGAAGCAACTCAAAAGAAACACGCAGAATGTTCTGAAGAAGACAGAAGAGAAACATGGCCTGGCCATCAGGGACAAACCCAGACAACATTGTGGGTTATAGCCTTCCAGATATTTTCCTCTGCAAAGATTGAGGGGTGGGGCGGGGGGGGAATATATTTTTTTACAAGAATTGGGATCACACAATTTTGTTTTGTAATGTGATTTTTTCCCCCTTAATTTAACAGCCTGAATATTTTAATGTCCATCAATGCTCTTGCAAAACCTGATTTTCATGGCTGAGCTGTCTTTTAGCTTTTGGCCTTCTCTTAATTTACTCGAGCAATATTAGGTAAAATTAGTGACAATAAACAGCAACATACGTAGCAATGGCTTCTGCAGTGCTGAGCTTCCATTTCCATTTGTTCACTCTCAGCAATGCTGGGATGGGCATCCTTGTGGATATATCTTTGTCCACAGGAAACACATGCTCCAGGATTTTTAAAGGAATTACAAATAAATTCAAAATTTCGGGAAAAAAAGGAATTAATCCCCAAACGGAGACCATCCATGAGTTTCCCTGAGTGTCTTCATCCCCTGGAATGAGCTTCTGGAAAAGGAAAACAACGCGTTGGGGACATTTTTTAAGCATTTGACCCACTCATTTAAACCGCAAGATAGGCACTATTATTACCCCCATTGTCCAGCCAAGCAAACTGAGGCCCACGCTCTTCTCGTATCGCCTTGCTGTATACGCCATTTCATCTTTCAGTGACTTTAATGAGTTACGCAAACTTTTAACAAACTGCCCTCCTACTGGCTGTATGTGAGAAAGCCTATTTACCCACACCACCACCAACGCCGGCGATTAGGATTCCTCTCAGTTAGCTACGGCCGCGTAACACACTGCCACAAACACTCTATGGCTTCCAACCGTAAGCATTTGTTATTGCTCACGGGTCTCCAGATCCGGTAGGCAGTTCTTCTGGGCTCCGCCAGGCTTGTGCACGCCCCTTGCGTTGGCTTTTCTATCTTGATGGTGCGTTCTCGCTCACATGTCCGGAGCTTGGCTCCGCTCCACGCGGTCTCACATCCTCCAGCAGGCCAGCCCGAGCTGGCGCACCTGGTGGCGGCAGGGTTCCGAGAGAGCATGTCGAAGCTGCAAAGCCACTTGAGGCCTCCGTTCGGAACTGGCACAGAATCACATCACATCTGCCACGTCCTGTCGGCCCGAACAAGTCACAGAGCTGAGCCCTGGTTCAAGGGCGGGAAACAGACACGCTCGCTTGACGGGAAACGTGCAAAGCCACCTTGTACAGGAAGTAGATGCAGGAAGGGCCAGAGATTTGAGAACTGTTTTTTGCATTCACATTATCACCTGTTTTTATTTTAATTAAAATTTTGAAAATGTTTACCAATCTCGCAACTTTAAAAACATGTTTTCATGTGTCCTTTTGGATTACCGAAGACAGAGGTCACTCTTTTCCCCTTGCATCTGTTCACTGGCCATTTGTCAGTTGACTCTTCACACCTAAAAGCTAGTCCTCCCATCCACCCTGGCCCACAGTCCCCGGGGATGGTTCATACCCATGCCGCCATCCCCATATTTCAGCTCCCCCTTCCCATAATGAATAGCCCAGGAGCCCGCAGGAGAGGGAGCCATGCCCGCCCACCGCCCGCACTCCCCACTGGGCAAGCCCGGTGATGACACCATCCATCATTGCTACCCTCGGTGGCTGGGCGCCCCAGGCCGGCCACGAAGGGGCGGAAACGCTGCCCACAGCTCAGTGGAGCTCTTAATGATTACGTCAAGTGGCAAACCATTTATTAGTCTCCTTAGCGGCCAAGAAAAATAAGGGCTGAGAAGCCGGCAAGCACGTTGGGGGGCTGTGGTTTCATTTTTTATGGCTGTTTCCAGCCTCAGACACCGAGGGGGATGTGAATGGACATGGGCAAGCCCTGTGGGGGGCAGGGGCTGCAGGCAGGCGTTCTGGCCTCGAAGCCTGCGTCTGCCAGGAGACTGTGCACAGAGGGTTCATGTGGCCTGACCAGGGTCACACAGCTCCGTCCTCCCTCGGGGCTCTCTGCCTCTCTCTTTGCCAGGTTACACGCTCCTGCGTTTTACCTAAATTGCCTCAGACCCTTCTTTGGCTATTGGAAATTGGAATGAGCAGACACGGGTGGGGGGGAAATACAGGGCGCTCTGAAATCAGAACTAGTCCCTGGCATTTCCCTCCCCAGAGCCTCAGTTTTGTCATCTGTGAAATGGGCATGGCCAAGGCCAGCTGGATGGACCTGTGATCGCTGCCGTCGCACAGGGTCCTGCAACCTGCCTTAACGTTTTGCTGTTGCCATTTTGGAATTCTTCATTTTACCTTTGAACTTGTGTTTTGTAAGAGAAGTTCAACAGGACAGTGGGGAGTGTATGTGAGCAAACGAGATATGTGGAAGAAAGAAAAAAAGCTTTATATTTTAGCACCTTTAATGGCACCTTTTTCCTGCTTTTTTGAGCAAGGCGCCCAGCATTTGTATTTTGTACTGGGTCCCCCCAAATTATGTAGCCAGCCCTGGGCAGCATGATCCCTCGAGGCCTCCCTGGGCACCTAGGAGGCTCCCGGGGGGAGAGTGGCTCCCGCTCGTCACGACTGCTGCTGGGTTCCGTCTCCCCTTTCCTTCCGTGGGCCCCTCACCTCCATCGGAACCCAGGGTGTTATCCTGGATGATGCCACCCCTCTCTTCCCTGCCACTGCCTCTGCTCGGACCCTGTCCCCATGATTACGCCCCTGGGTTGCCCCCTCTCTGACCTTTCGCCTCTAGTCTCTCCTACCCCCACCCACTCACTTCACAGTGGCAAGTCCACCCACATGACGCCTTCTGTTCCTTCTGTGGTTCCCCAAACATCCGGCCTGGCCCACAACCTCCACGCTGGGCTCCGGACATTCCCTACCACACCGGCCGGCACTTGCCACGCTCCACCTGCCTTTCATTTCCCACCCCCTCTTAACTGCTCGTGTTTATTGAGCACCTACTGTGTACCAGGCCTCCTGCTAAGCCCCTTGTATGGATTACTCGTTGTCATCCTCGCACCAATCCCGTGACATAAACACCATGAATATCTCCAACCGATCGGTGAGGAAACGGAGGCACAGAGCAGTTCATTCACTTGCTTGAGGTCACACAGCAAGTGGCGGAGCCAGGATTTGACCACAGACCAGCTTTAGCAGCCACACCCTTAACCATCATAGGACTTCTCCTCCATACCTTTGCACAAGCCAGGGCTTCCTCCAGGAATGAGTTTCCTGAAGGACTTGACCACCCTCAGGACTCCAAAAGTATTGCCAAGTCGGTGAGTGAGAGACTGATTTTGCCTTGGCTTGCTGTGTGGCTTTGGGTACATCACTGCCCCTCTCTGGGCTTCTCTTACATCCAAAAAGAGTGAGCTCAGACCCACTCGCTCACGGAGCAAAGTGACTGCCTCAGACTCACTGGGATTGGCTAAAGCTGCCGGAAGGGAACAAGACGGAGGTAGCCGCCCCCTGGGGCCAAGGTTATATCTGGGCTATGACTAAGCATGCTCAGCCCTGCCCCATCTGTCTGTCCACATCCGTCACCCTGGGGAGCAGGCGGGGGCGGGGGGGGGGCCCTGTCCCTGAGCTCCAGCCCACAGGACATCGCCTCCCAAAAGGCAGAGCAGCCCACTTCTCCTCCATTCAATGGGCCCACCCTAGGACTATGGCCCCTCCAGGGCTCACACCCTTCCTTCCTGCGCAGGAAGAGCCAGGAGGAGCCCTGGGCTGGTCCCAGCTCACCCTCCACTGTGGCCTTGAGAAAATCCTCCGTGCAGCCAACAAGCCGATGGTCATTGTCTCACTAATCCTACCAACTGCTGCTGGGTTCAGAGCTGACTGTGCGCATGATCTGTGGGAACGTGCCCCGCAGCCCTGTCAAGTGTGTGCTCTGTTAGATCCATTTCACAGAGGGGGAAACTGAGGCAGAGAGAGGGCTGGCACAGCCGAAGGTCACACAGCCCCTAGGCTTGAACCACTGGGCTTTCCTGCCCACCTTGTGCCAGCACTGGGGGGCAGCAGTGACCAAGGGCAACCCCGGTGCCCACCCTCAGGAGGCTGCCCTGACCAGTGGGCACATGCAGTAACTCCTGTCACCCTTCCTCACCAAGGCGAACCATGCCACCTGGCTTCCGGCCGCACGCAGATGGAGACAAGGAGGTGATCATCTCGCTGCCCACCACCCTTGCTGAGTATCTGACCTCATTCCCCTTCAAGGTCACGCTGTGTGACCTTGGGAAAGACACTGCATCTCTCTGGGCTGCCTTTTCCTCCTTCATCAGTACCCTTTGCAGACACAGTGAACCATGTGGCTTATTTGGCTGGAACCTCAAAACCATCCAGAGAGGCTGGCAGATGACCCCCATTTTCCAGATGTAGAAACAGAGGCTCAGAAAAAGGGAAACTGCTTGCCAAGGCCAGGAAGTACATTAAGGGCACAGCAGAGGATGTGGGTGTCCACAGGGCATAGGTGCTTCCTGCCCAGAGCAGAGTCCGGGGCCAGCTGGGGGGGGGAGGTGGAGGGCGGGGGGGAGGGGGGAAGGACAGTAACCCTTTCCTAGCCATGGGCCTCCCTCCCTTCAGCCTCCCCCTCCCCCCTCCTGAGGCCTCCAAACAAAGCTGCCTTTATCCAGCCTGAAGCTGCATTCCTCAGTGACACATGAGGACAAAGGCAGGGGCCACCGGCAGCGACAGGAAAGCCCTACCGCCCCAAACCAGTTTACAGCCTTCCCACGCCCCACCCCCAGCCTTAGGGCCTCGGGGACCTCCAGCCCAACCCAAGGTAGCTCTGGGAGGGAGCCTGTCCACCCTGCCTCTCAGCCCCCTTTGGAGCAGGGCTGTTTACCCACCGTGAGGAAGGGACTTGTGCAGCTAGGACCTGGGTCCCTTCCCAAGAGGGGTCTTGGACTAGTCGCCACCTCTCTGGCCTCTGTTTCCTTGTCTGTAAAATGGGGATGAGAGTCTGGGCGGACTCAGTGAGATAATGCACGCGGGGAAGGCAGTTATTGCGGTCAGGGGTGTTACTGTTCCTGATTTCCCATTTCCAGCCATTTCTGCGCTGCACATGCCACTCTCAGAGCTTTGCACATGCTGTTCCCTCTACCAGGAACGCTTCCACCCCTCGATCCTTCCCTCTATCCCTCCCCTGGTTAGTTCCTGCAAATATTTCCTCAAACACCCCCTCCTCCAGGCAGCCTGCCCTGAAAGCCACCACCCTGGGCTGATTTAGGGGCTCCCACGTGCCCCATGCATCCGAATCACAGTCCCCGACACCTTGAATTATCAGCACCTACCAAACTGCTGTCACCCTGCCCAGACTCAGTGATATTAAAGGGCAAAACCACAGCTGATTTATTCGCCTCGGCATCCCCAGAGCTGGCACAGGCCTGGCCTGGCTCAGCCAGTGCTTATGGGATGGGTGTGTGTGTGAATGGATGGATGAGTGGATGGGCAGATGGAGTAGCAGGTGAATTTGTGGGGCCCTGTTTCCCGGACCAGCTAGACCCAGAAAGGAGGGGAGAAAGTAAAGTGGTAGATGAAGTGGGGTGTCTCTGAAGCCAGAGCTGGCCCCTTAATCCCGCCCCATCCCCACTTTTACTTCACCAGTGACGGAGGCTCAGCCTGGCCCCGCTCTCCCAAGAGAAAGAACCACGTGCTGGCAGCCAGAGCCCTCCAACAAGATCCACACTATTCGATGCCCGGACATGGCTCATGGCCCACTCGTCTCATCTCCATGTTCCTTCTTGGACACCTACTGTGTGCTGGGAACAACAGAAAGCATGCAGAAGGAAGAAATTGAGTCTAATGTCCCCATAAACTCACAGCCTAGACACATGGCATGAGA
Organism: Corynorhinus townsendii; assembly: GCA_026230045.1. Lineage (NCBI taxonomy): Eukaryota > Metazoa > Chordata > Mammalia > Chiroptera > Vespertilionidae > Corynorhinus > Corynorhinus townsendii. The sequence goes on from JAPDVU010000014.1 coordinate 24,555,136, forward strand.
AAGAGCCTTGGAGATGATGCAACCAGACCACAGAGGGGCAGATGTTTGCCCCAGTCCAACAGCAGGGTACGGCGGAGTGAGAATCGGGACCAGGGATTCGGGACGCCTGGCCTAGGGCTCCCTTCTCCACAGTAGGGAGCTTCATGTCCAGGAGGGGCTGGAGGCCAGGGGACAGAGACCCAGAGAGATGGGGCTAGGAGGTGTGGCGAAAGAAAAAGGTTCTGAGCACCTACTGTGTGCCAGGCCTTTCTCTCTCCTCCAGGATCTTGGGAAACACCCCACCACCACCACCACCCTTGAAACTACCCTCCAAGGCTGGCTTTATCATCTCCATTTAGTAGATGAGGAAGCTGAGGCACAGAGGGAGGCGGGACTCAGAGGCAAGCCCCGCTGCTGAACTGCATGGCGCCCGGTGTTTGAACAACAGGCTGCCCATGGATTCATTCCTGTAGACAGACAGGCCAGGGAGACGCAGGCCCTGGACCTACCAGCCCTGGCTCATGGGAGCTGCTTCATAAATAGTGGTTAAAGGAAGGGAGGGAGGAGGGGGAGGGGAGAGCCTGCCCAGGAGCCACTCAGTTTAAAGGCAGATGAAAGTATCTTCATACAGGACAAATACCTCCATACGTCCAGGGCCCCCTTGATCTAAGATTCAGGGTGACCACACCCGGCCACCACCCCTGGCCAGCCCCAGCCTTGGAATCAAGGGCCGCCCCCCCAGCAGCACCCCCAGCCCCAGGGCCCTCTCCAGCTGGGCTCCAGCTTGGATGGGCAGCCCGGGGGAGGCCAGCGGCCTTTCAGCTGGATAGAAAGGCTGCGTCTCAAAACAAACAAACGACTTCCGGGGCAGAGGGCAGAGAAGTGGTTCCAGCAGGGTGTTTGGGCGGCACGTCGGCCATTCAGCCAGACGCGCTGGGCTGTGAGGAGAATGGCAGAGAATCAATCACCGGCCGTGCGTGTTTGCAAAAGGACGTGTGTGGCTGTGACAGCAGCAGGAGCCTCAGGGGAGGCCCCCTGGGGACACGTGTCCACCACCTGGGCTCCCAAACCCGCCAAGCCCCGGGAGGGACGAGCGCACATACAGAGCCCCGGGCCCCAGCCCCCCACTCCACAGCCTCATTGCCAGCGTCGGGGCCCCGGAGTCCAGGGTTTCTGTGAGGGTCTCCCAGATACTTGTGGTGAGCAGCCAGGCTTGGGAACCCCTGCCCTACCCCCGCCCCTACCCCCCCTACCCCCCACATCCCAGGAAAGGTCCTGAGAGTAGAATGGGAGGGGAAGGAGCTCAGAGCTTTGCAATCAGACCTGGCTGTGTGTGTGTTTCTGTATTATTCTGATGTAACCAGCTGCAAACTCAATCCACCAGGCTTCTTTCTTCTCTCTCTCTTTCTCTCTCTCTCCTCTCTCTGAAATCTGCCTCTAACATAAAGTAGGTGCTCAATAAATATTGTAAGATGAATGAATATGTCTCCATTTTGCTCTGTTACTTTTTCTGTCCGTTCATCAATTCTCAGTCTATTCTTATTTCTCTTCTCTCTCTCTCTCTCTCTCTCTCTCTCTCTCTCTCTCTCTCTCTCTCTCTTTGCCTCAAGCACAGCCTCTGGCACCAAGTGAGTGCTCGATAAATATTTGTTGAGTGGATAAAAGTCTCGCTGTGTGGGGGTCTTTCTCTGCTTCCTCTCTTGCCCTTTGTCTGTCCGTCCTCATTCTCTCTCCCCCACATTCCTGCTCTCTGTGCCTCTGGCTCCCCTGGTCCACCTGCAGTGGCTGAAACCACCCACTCCCCAGCCAGGGCTGGGGGAGATGTGTAGCTAGTGACAGACATTACTTTGAATAAAGCACTTTGGATGTTTCTCTTGAAATGATCGTGTTTTCTTTGATTACAAAATCCGCATTTTTAACCGATTAACAGCTACTAATGCACACATCGGTTAAAAATGCGGGGTACCGGTTAAAAATGCGGTAAGAGGGGAGATTGCAGAATGAAGGGTCCCTGCCCTGAGCCAAGCCCTGTTTTGTGGTCCCACAGGTTTCTGAGTCCCTGTGGGAGTCACAATGTGTGACCCCCTAAATGCAGCGTCTACTTCGTCTGGAGCCTGGCGGAGGAACAGTGATCAGTCCCAACGCAGGAGGAAAAACTGGCCACGCTGGATTCATGGAGAGATGACAGTGTCCCGGGGCATTCTCAAGGCTGTTTTGACTACAGTGTGTGATTTTCCCACGCACACCTGTCCTTCCTAAAAGACGCGATCCCATTGGCTTTCTGGCAATTAGAAAAGGAACAAAAGAGCTGGCGTTTTTCATCTCTACCGAGGTATAACCTCCATGCACAAACATGCACACAGCATCTGTATACAGCTCAGGGAAGGTACACCAGTATAACCAGCCCCCGACGTACCCCCGTGCCCATTCCTAGTCACTAAGGCAACCACTGTCCTGACTTACCGCACCATAGACTACTTTCACCTATTTCTGTATTTTTTGCATACAGGGAATCATAGCCTATGCCCTCTGCTGTGTTGAGCCTCTTTGGCTCAGTATGATATCAGATTCATCCATGTTGTATGTGGCAGTAGCTCATTCATTCTCCTTGCTGTGTGTTATTCCATTGTGCGACTATACCACCAGGTACCCATTTTACTCTTAATGATGTATCAGTTAGCTATTGCTGAGTAACAAAGTTCCCCAAGGCCTTGTGCCTTGAAACAACAGCCATTCATTTAGCACATACTTCTGCAGATAGATTTGGATTGGGATTAGCTGGGTGGTTCTTCTGGGCTGGGCTGGACCATGTCCTTGCATCTGTGGCTGGGGCTGCCTGGTCTAGGATGACATCAGCTAGGAAAGCATATCTCTGCTCTACCTACCTCTCATCCTACCCCCGGCTAGCCTGGACTTTTCACCTGGTGGCCACAGACTTCCCAGAAGCTGGGCAAAGCAGGCAGGGTCTCCTGAAGCCTGAGTTTGGAACCAGCCCAAGTCGCTTCTGCCACATCCTATTGGCCACAGAAAACCACACGGCCAGCCCAGATTCGAGGGGAGGAGAACTATTCTGCCTCTTAATGGGACGGGCTACAAAGAATCAGTGGCTCTTTTTACAATGCATCAAGACAGGCATTTAGTCGTTTCCAGGTTTCAGCCGGGACGAATAACCCTGCTGTGAACATTGTAGTGCATGTCTTCCGATGGCCGCAGGGCTCATTCCTAGCGGGGATGTTCCCAGGAAGGAAGTTGCTGGGTGATAGAGAATGCTTTTCTTCAGCCTACATAGGCCCACAGGGGCCTAACGATTTCTCAGGATGAACAGAAGCTGTTAGGAGATTTGTTATCCTAAGAAAATCCTCCCAAGAGACATGTGCACATTCTGAAGCCCCTCCCACCCTCGGACCAGCCCCTCCCTCACGCAAGAACCACCCTGTCTGCCTCTGTACTGGCTTGCAGAGTGTCCCCTTCCCCCCGCCCCCAAAGTTCATGTCCACCCCAGAACCTCGGAACGCAACACTATTTGGAAACAGGGCAGATGTAATCAAGTTAAGATGAGGTCACACAGGTAGAGAGGGGGCCCTTCTTTGGTGATGTCTTTATAAAAGAGGCCCTGGCCAGTTTGGCTCAGTGGATAGACCACTGGCCTGTGTGGACGGAAGGGTCCCCTGAGTTCAATTCCGGTCAAGGCCACAGGCTCGATCCCTGGCCCTAGTTGGGGCATGTGCAGAAGACAACCCATTGATGTGTCTCTCTCACATCGATGTTTCTCTCTCTGTGTCTCTCCCCTCCCTTCCACTCTCTCTAAAAATCAATGGGAAAGGAGGAGATTTGGCTACAGAGACAGGGTCCCGCTCAGGAAAGCACACCTTAAGACCATGTGTCTACCAGCCAAGGACCGCCAAGGATTGCCGGCTACCACCAGACGCTGGAAGAAGCAAAGAAGGATTCTTCGGAGGGAGCACAGCCCTGTGGACACCTCAATTTTGGACGTCGGGCCTCCAGAGCTGCGAGAGAATCCTTTTCTGCTGCTTTAAGCGCGCCCCCACCATGCGTGGTACGTAATTACAGCAGCTCTAGGAAACGAATACACCCGCCTACCATCTCCTTTCTGCTCTGTCTTCTGGTCCAGAGCGGGAGCAAAGGACAAGTTCCCTTTCTGCCTCTCGTACTTGACCTTTTCGCGCTGTTTGGTCCCCAGGGTCACACGCGTAGGCACGTGACTCCGAAGATTTATCCCAAAGCACACACAGGGCGCGGCCCGCGCAAACACTCGCGGCTGCTTTGTCGTAATTTACGCACAGATTACCCTCTGCTGGAGGGGCCCCGCCGACGAGCCTGCCTCCCTCGTATATCAAAAAGGAAATCCTGAAGACATCCCCATAAACGCAGCAGGGAGGAGAACCTGCCGCCGCCGCCATAAAGTTACACGAGGAGCTGGAGTCAGATGGGCCATCTGCTGCGCTCCGCCATCCAGATGCGCGCGGCGGCTCGCTTCCGAGGCTGTGCAGGGTCCGGACACACCCCCGCCGCCTCCGGTCTTTTCTCCGCAGCTTCGGCAGCGGCGCAGCCACGGGAGGAGCACTACGGAGCCTGGAGTGGATCCGTACAACCTTGGCCGTGGAGGCGATCTAAGAAGGGCCTTTGAACCATCAGAACCTTGCAGAGCCCTAGCCCGTTTGGCTCAGGGGGTAGAGTATCAGCCCACAAACTGAAGGGTCCTGGGTTCGATTCCGGTCAAGGGCACGTACCTTGGTTGCAGGTTCCACGGCCCTGGTCGGCGGGGTGCATGCAGGAGGCAACCAATCGATGTGCCTCTCTCACATTGATGTTTCTCTCCGTCTCTGCCTCTTCCTTCCCCTCGGGTGAGGATCAACCAACAATTAAAAACTAACAGGACCATGCAGAGATGCTCTGGCCTGCCTTGTCAGGTGATGAGCCCCCTGTCACTGGAGGCAAACAAGCAGAGGCAGGTTGGCAGAGACACCCGAGAGGATTCAAGTGTAAAATATGCGGGCGGTCACGTAGAATCTGAGCACGGGGAGACTTGGACAGCATCTATTTTTGCTCATCGTTTTAACTTTAGTGTTTAGCAAAGCACACGGCTCATAAGATACCTAACGTTCTCTTGGCAAGCATCCAGATTCTTCCCCATGTTCCCCATGCTTCTGCCATTCTGACTATCACCTCCCTCTTCCAACCCACCTCCTCCCAATCCCCACGTTCCTCCAGTCTCCCTGGCCTCCCTTCTTTGCCTACCTCACGGCCTTTGCTCATGCTGTTCCTCCTGCCAGGGATGCCCTTCCTTCCGATCCTGGCACAGCCAGGCTTCAAATCTCAGGACAGACGTTACTAACATTCCCTTCTCAAGGAAACTTCCCCTAACAGCCTACTTAAGGAACTCTCCTGCCTCCCTCCCTCTCTTCCCCGTTCTCCTGCTTTCTCTTTCTTTGTTGCCTTTGTTACTATCTGAAATAAAGCTATGTGTCTGTATTCTCTGTCTCTCCAACTAGAACGGAAGTTCCCCTGGGACAGGGATCTTGTCTACCTTGTTCCCTACTAAACCCCAGAGTTTAGCCCACTGCCTGGCACAGCGTAGATGCTCAGTAAATATGTGCACAATGAGCTTTGTTAGAATAACATTAGATGCTTCGACAGTTCAATGACCTCACACAGTGACTTTGTTCTCTTCCCCTGAAGGTCACATGGTGTCCCCCTCAGTAGGCAGCCATCCAAGGACCCAGGCTCCTTCCATGTTGTGACTCATCCCTCCTCTAAGATCTCAGCATCTCCTGCGTTCAATTGCATTCAATTGGTAGATGGAGAAAGAGAAAGAATAGAGGATTTAGGGAGCAGGGAGGTTATAGGCCAGGCCTAAGGGTGGCTTAGGATACTCCTGCCAACTTCCCGTTCGCCAGAATTCAGCCCCATGGTTGCATTGAGTGTGAAGGAGGCTGGACATGGGATCCATTTGTGGTCAGCTGGTCAGTCTCTGCCACAAGAATGAATGAATGAATGAATGAATGAATGAATGAAAGAAATGAGCTTTCACATACCTGCCAGTCCAAGATCCCTTATAAAATTCTAAGTCCTGCTGGTCCAGGCGACCGGATGCTGATCACCGCCTGCCCTGTCTCATCCACGCTGCTGGAATGACAGAAAGTGAGGGCTCTAGGCTGAAATGTGCAGCTTAAAGGGACAGACGGAGCTTTTGGGGCCTGCTGATCCTGGGTCAAAGCACCCCAGAGATCCTTACTTCCCAGAGATCCTTACTTCCCAGAGGTGCCTGTGTGGAGCAGCCCTCACTCCTGCAGAGCGAGAGGGAATTGAATCCATTTGCTCTGGTGACCTCATGCTGGGCTCCACCTGGGATACAGCACGCCTGGGCATGGCACTCTGGGGTCTCTCCAGCCCCCTCCCCCCACTCCCACCCCCCCCCCACCCCGTGGGGTTTAGCTCCGAAGAAAGCATCAGTTGAGCACCTTTTCCTGTGCCTCTCCCTTTCCCTTGGGATTAGTGCAGGGGGGTGCTGGGAGCAGCGCCTGGCACACGGTAAGCACGAAATAAACTGCTCGCATGACCTTCTCCCCACTTCACAGTGGCCCCCACGCAATCCTGCAGCCGCCTAACATCTTGCACAGGTCCCTGCGCTTCGCTGGGTCCTGGGAACATGGCAACGAACAAGAGAGATGGAGCCTGAGAGGGCAATTGGAGAGTGAGAAGAAACATCAGGCTTGCCCTCAGGAAGCGTCCAGTCTGGGGGCGGGGGCCCCATCCTACCCGCAAATGGCACCAACAGAAAACAAACAAACAAAACTGCCAGTAGTATCTGCTACGTAGAAGGTGCTGGAGCCGCTTAAGAGAGTCAGGGCTTGGCCTGGCCTGTGGAGGGGACGGGTTAGGAGATGCCCTCTGACCCTCTTCTCTGCTACATCTCACACACCTCCTCACTCCGCCCCGGGGCGGACCTACATTGGGGATGTTCCCCTGGACAGACCCTTCTTCCTGGCTGGTGCCCAGAGCAGCCTATTCCAGCCCCCACTGTCCGGTCCTCCCCACCCCCACCCATACCCACACCCCCAGTGCTGGTGCTGCAGCCCTGGAATGGGAGACCTGCTCAACTGGGGGGACTCAACCCCAGGAGATGCTGAGTGGCTGCAGGGTACAGGGTGGAGTAAAAGCAAGGCTGGCCTCACCGCTTCCTATATCTGGATCCCAAGATAGAGTCGCCCAGACCCACCTGAGGAAATGGCCGGCGGCCGCCATTTGTTTCTCGCTGTGCACCCCAATACCTGAGTCTCTTCCTCCCACGGGTCTGCGCATCCCAGGCCGCTGCTTCAGCCGCCGGTGGGGGCCCTGGGTCCCCCCAAAGGTCCCCAAACCCGAACCCAGTTCCTCAAGCCTCCCTCTCTCCCTTTGCTGGTCTCTGCACAGCCTTCTGCACAACCGGGTGCGTGTGGCCTTGGCCTGGGTTTTGCTACGGTGTTAGCAGAGGCAGGGAAGCGCAGGCACGCACGGGTGCTGATCCCAGGGCCAAGCAGAGCGGGTCCCGTAGACCTGGTATTTTCAAGACCAAGAAGGAAACCCCGCCGAGCAGGCCCAACGCGGCCGACCTCTCACCTCCATCAGCAGCTTGTTGGCTAGAAAGTCGGTTCAGCTGTTAAAGGAAAGAGCTAAGCGGACACGGATAAAATTCTGGGGAAAGATTATCAACCACTTCGCCTGAAGACAGTCTACCCAGGGATTTACTAATAGAGTTCAGTTGTCTGGGAATCAAATCCTCACTTCTTCCTAACGCAGGAGCTTATTGCTCCGTTGTCACGCATGTGAATTTCATATCATGCATGCAAATCGGTAACTCAAGAAATTGAGGGGTTTGGAAAAGCAGTGTCTCAGCACAGGGCCTCCCCACATTCAGTACTGAGGCTGCCCGCGGCCCAGGGACCCTGAAGGTCTGTGAGGAGCCAGGAGTGGGACCAGGACTGGGCCCCCAGCCCCCAGAAAAGCACCTCCAGGGATCAGGCCGCCAGGTCCGGAGGCCCTGAGTATCCTCCACCACCACCCCACCCCCCCCCCACTTCAAAACAGAGATCTGCCAGCCTCCCCTCCAGTCTGCATGCAGCCTCAGGAGCAGGTGATAGGGGGTGCCTGCCCCTCCACAAGCCCCCAAAGAAATGGGGGGGGGGGGTGGACACAGGCAGTGTGGCAGGAACCTGTGCGTCTGCCTTAGGAGGCCAAGGGCACCCAGGACGTGGAAATTAAAAAGGAGGAGGGGAGGCCCAGCATATTAACCTCCTTAATCTTTCATTTCTGACACAGATTGTGGTCCCTCATTTCAAAGAATTTCAAGCTAATGTCTGGAGGGCAGAAAAATCTATTTCCCAATACGCGGCTGATGCTTTCTCACCAATCGACTGCCCTTCCTGGTACAATCAGCCGAGCATTGATTTTTTTCCCTTTTTTCCCCTCTCTCTCTCTCTCTCTCTCTCTCTCCCCATCTCTCTCTCTCTCTTTTTTTTAAACTGCTATAGCATCATCCAAAAATCTATCAATACAAACAACACTCTGATGGAAATTCCAGCAGTCCCCAGCTGCTGCCTCATTAACCCCAGAGCTGCCGGCCTGAGAGCGTGGGGCCACCTCCGGGAGACCCAATCCTGGGGACACATCTGTGTCCCTTCTCAGAATGCCGGTCTCTCTCCGGATGTGTGCTGTTGGGGTCCCCGGGGTCCCTGTTAGAACGCCTGAGCACTGAGGCCACCCCAAGCAGTTTCCATGTAGATTCACGTACATCAGATACAATGTTAATGGTCCGTTTCTCAGTGAGAGAAGCCACCTTTCAAGCACTCCGTGTCCACACTTGGCTCATGGCTACCAGAGTGGAGAGTGTGGGCCCAGAAGATTCCATCATCAGAGAAAATTCTGCTTTATAACAAGGTTAGACACATTTTTTTTCCCCCATAAAGAGCCAGATATTTTTGACTGTGTGGACCATACAGCCTCATCACATCTATTCAACTCCTGCCCTTGTAGCAGAAAAGCAGCATGGACATGGTGTAAACAAATGGGTGTGGCCGTGTTCCAATAAAACTTTATTAACAACAGCAAGTAGTGAGCCGGATTTACTGACTCCTGTTTTAGAGACTTCTTCCAAAGGTTAGACATATTTAGAATACCAGAAAGAGGAGTGTAGGAGCTGTCAGGGCTGAACATGTTTCATATCATGATGCAGGTGGTAGTTACATGGCTGTAACATATAATATTTGTGCACTTTAATATAGAGAAATTGTCTCTCAATTAAAAAAAAGAAAGGTTTAGAATGTTAAAGTGTGTTAGGGAAATAGAATGCCCTGGAATGTCATAATCCTGTAGAATTCCTGAGCACAGTTGTCCTCAGGAATTCATTGAGGTGATGTCGTTTCATTCGCATCTCTCTGATGATAAGTGGTGCTGAGCGTTTTTCAGCTGTCTCCCGGCCATTTGTGCGTCCTCTTTGGAGAAGTGTTGGTTCAGGTCCTCTGCCCATTTTTTAATTGGATTGCTTATCTTCCTTTTGTTGAGTTGTATGAGTACATTGATGTCTCTCTCTCTCTCTCTCTCTCTCTCTCTCTCTCTCTCTCTCTCTCTCTCTCTCTCTCTTTCTCTCTCTCTCTCCCCTCTCTCTCTCTCAGCATGTCCTTGGGTGAGAATCAGAAAGAAAAGCAAAGGAAAAGCACTTTGGGCTCTGTCTAGGACCAACCCCTCATTCATTTCCTCCACCGTCTTTACTGATGGAGATGCCAGGCTGAAAGGAAAGGGGGCAGCCTGGCCAAGCCACAACAAATGCCCTTTTTCCTTACCACTGGGTCCCACCCGCATCTTCACTGTCCAGCTGCCCACTCTGCAGGTCCCAGAAGCCAATCTGGGCAAAGGCCATTGAACCTAGCATGGGATACCCATGTCCAATGTTCCAAAGTGACCTGGGTCAAGGAGAAGCCACTCCATCCCAGGCCTGGCCCTGGCTGCCCTCGGCATCCTGTTGCACACGGCCCGGACTCCCTCTCCCAGGGGCTGGATCCCACTCCCTGTTCCCCTACAGCTGGAGGAGGTCCCACTCAGAGCACAAAGGTGACCCGAGGCTCTGTCTCCGCACATGTTCACCTGCCCATCCATCCTAGTGGCCTCTTGCCCCTGAGGATCTTTCCCCCTCAGTCAGTTACTCGCTTGACCACTATTTATAGGACACGTACTATATGTCAATCCGGGTTCCACAGCGAAGAAGAGAAACACGGTCTGCCCTCATAGAGTTTGCATCGAGCTGGCGGGACAAACAATAAATAAGTAAAGGCTATTTCACCTGGAGTTCAGTTCAAAAAAGAAAAAAAACTGGGCAGATTGGGAGTGGGTGTGGTCAGGGAAGGCTTCCTGGAGGCAACCTGGAGGAGGTAACAATTGCACGGAAAACCAACGGAAGGGAAGGAACCAGACACATGCAGAGAGGAAGGCCTATGTGGCCAATCAGTGCCAAGCTGCCCTGATCAGGCCTCTTTCCTGCCTACTCAGTTGAAACCCTGCGTTGCTCTGGACGTGTGCAGCTACTTTCATCGACAGAGCCCACTGGTTACCGTCTGGGGGCTGCAGCTGCCAGGGGGTGGGTTTAAATCCTGCTTCAATCCCCTCCCAGCTGATCGATCTTAGGCAAGGCCCCTCCTGGGCCTCAGTTTCCTCATTGGAAAACAAGAGGCTAGTGCATCTGCCGGGAACTTACCGTGAGGGTCAGAGCAAGCGTATAAAGGGCTTAGCATGGTGCAACATTAGCCCAGGCAGAAAATCTGGCCAGGCGAGGCCTAATTATAGATACCCAGAGGTCACTTTTCAGCCCCTTGTGACTCTGGATGGGGCCAAGGAAGCTTGGGCCACCCCCAAAGGGAGGGGTCTCCCCGGGGTCAGTCACATGGCCTCTGCCCGCAGGCTGGCTCACACCCTGTTCTCTCCTAGCTCCACAGGACCTGCCAACTAGAGGCAACACCAGGCAGCAGAGGGGGCGAGGGAAAAGGAGTCAGGCTGGCCTGACCAATGAGGAGCCTCGAGGGAGTGCCTCAGTTTCCCTGTCCGCTAAGTGTGTGTAGCAATGGGACTTGCCTCCTGGGACTCTGTGAGGGTTCCGGGCAGGGCATTGAACCTACCTGGGGCTCTGTTTAACCTCCATCATCCACAACAACACACACACACACACACACACACACACACACACACACACACATAAAAATAGTTGTCATTTAGATCCATTTTCCCTTGAGGCTTTCCTTTCTTTTATTCCACAAATATCCGCTGAGCCTCTTGGCATGTCTGGCTCCATGTTAAGTGCTGGGTGAACAAAAATGCCCACGGCAGCCACCCAAGGGCTTACGGAGCCAATGAAGAAGGTCAGCGAGGCAGCAGGGGCAGGTGTGGCCCGCTCAAAGGACAAACTCGGGTTTCCAGGAAGAACAACTGTTCGCCTTTGTGCCGCCCCCGGTGCGTTTATTCAGCTCTGTAGGTGCCGGACCTTGTCTGGCAGGACTGAATGTATGACATCTGCTGGGGGGGCGGGGGGGGAAGGATTCCCTCCCCCAGCCCCCCCAGTGTGGGACCCTCTGCTGTGACCTGGCCTCCCAAGATGATCCTCTTCACCCCCAAGATCTGAGTTCAAGTCCTGGGTCAGCCCCTGCTGTGCTGTGAAAACCTGGGCGAGACACTCAGCTATGCTGTGCCTCAGTTTCCTCGTCGGTGACATGGTCGACAATAATGATAAAAACACGCTGTCAGGGCTGTTTAGAGTGTTATGTGTGATCACAAGGCTCTCAAACGGGAATCACTCCTCTCACTACTATCTGCCCGGGGGGAATAATGGTTCCAGCACCACCACCATCCTGATTCAAGGAGGGGAGACACACCCCTCCACACACCCAGCTCCAACCCGCTGAGCTACCTTGTGCAGGACTACCCCACTCACCGGCCACTTCCAGGTTACTCCCTGGAAAGGAGGGTGCTGGGCGAAGTCAAGGTCACCACCAAGGATCATTGCTCTCTTTCCATACAACAAGAGTTGCTGCTGGGAAATGGCTATCAGGCAGGACTACATTTCCCAGAATCCCTTGAATCTAGTGGGATCCTGTGACAAGCCTTGGCTAAGAGATTGTGAGGGGAAGCGATGGATCGCTTCAGGACTGATAGGGTTAACAAGTGGTGTGTCCCCCCATCCTTTCTTTCCAAAGCGGGCCAACTGAATAGAGTGGACTCCAAGTCACCTGTTGAAGATGGAAGAGCTACAAGATGGAAGGAGCCTGGGTGCCTGAGTCAGTGCTACCCAAACAGGAATGTCAGCATCACCTTCATTTGTTAACACAACCACCATCGCCTTAACTATTAGATATACCTTACCCATATTTTTTTTCAGGTGCATATACATTATCTTCTTTAATACTCAGCCACCTTTTAATACCAATAATGCAAGCCACTAATTTTTGGAGCATTTAATTTGCGCCAACCACTGGGTTAAGGCCCTTTTATTTTATTTTTTCTTTAGCAGCTAACCACAATTCCATAGGTGGCTTAAAGGGTTGTTATTATTATTCCCACATTATAGCAAAGAAACTAGGACTGAAAAACATGCAGAAGCCTTCTCAGGGTCATCAGCGAAGAATCGGAAGTGGCCAGATTGGAACCCAGAGCTCACGTTCCTAGCTGCTTCGCTCCACAGCATGCCAGAGCCGGTGAGGTAGATAGCGCAAGCCCTGACTCACCAGTGAGGGCGCCGAGGCTCACAGGAGTCCACGCCCTGGCCAGGGGGATAGAATTCGTAAGTTGCCTGGCTCCCAACCTGTTCGTTGGCCTTGCCCGCTCTGCTGCCTCCATTGCCCACCCCAGCGGGCATTAAACCCTGACCCTGTTTCCATTCACCGGTGTTACAGTGCCATGGCTGAAGGCGAAGTTGGCACCCACAGAGCCTGTTATGATGCTAAATAAATTTTTTTTCTTGGCAGCCTCGGCACTTAAAAACACCTGGGAGGCTGTTAGTGCCTTGTGCTGTCCAAGGCACTCTTAATTACCGTCTAATCAAGGTGTTTTTCATTGCAGTAAAAAAGAAAAAAACCAACAACACACAGGAGAGAAGGTGAAATGTTCCGGAATCCTTTCTTGTGCGTTTTCCCTCAGTTATCGCATCCTCTGGCTCGGGGTCAGGGAAGGAGGTGAAGATGATGATGATGATGATGATGATGATGATGGTGATGATGATGGTGATGATGATGATGATGGAGGGGAATTGTCTCTGAAAGAGCCTCTGCTTCCCCCCAGCAATGCCCTTGCCCTCAGGAGGCCTCCCTGCACCCACCTGGAGCAGGTGCTGTGGGTACCAATGGTAGATAGGATAATGGCCCCCAGAGACACCCACATCCTAACTCCAGAACCTGCGGCTAGTGTGCTTACCTGTGAATCTGTGACCTTGCCTGGCAATAGGGATTCTGCAGGTGGGATTAAGTTAAGGATCTTGAGCTGGGAAGATTATCCTGGATTATCTGGGCCCAGTGTTATTACAAGGATCCTGAGAAGGGGGAGGCGCGAGGGTCAGTGTCACAAAAGGCAAGGTGATGACAGATGGAGGATGGGAGCACAAGCCAAAGAATGCAGGCAGGTGGCTCCTACAAGCTAGGAAAAGGCAAGGAAATGGACTCTCCCGCGGCCGCCTCCTGAAGGGATCCTCTGTGCTGTTAAAAACCAGACAACAGGCCCCAAATGGAGTCACTGAGGCTAAGCCCCATGTCACCAAGCTGAGGCTTGACTTAACTACAGTTTCAGCTCTCCCCAAACTGGCATGTGAAACCAGTCAATCAGAAATCGCCTGATTTGTGCCCTTCCGGAAAGCTTCCCCTGCCGTCCGCTAGAGGAAGGTGACCTTGCCGTAACCAATCCCCTTCCTGCCTATTACCCTTCCTTGTTCCCACTCCCTTCTGCCTACACCACCTCCTGTCTCGTGCAGCTCTCTGGAGCTCCTTTCTGTCGGCCTGACTGGAGGCTGCCCGATGCATGAATGGCTGAAGAAAGCCAATAAGATCATTAAGATTTACTCCCCTGAATGGTGTTTCCTTAACACTGCCGACACCCTGATTGTAGAACTCCTGACCTGCAGAACGATAAGGGAATAAACATTGTTTCAAGCCGCCGTGTCTGCGTTCACTTGTTATAGCAGCAACAAGAAACGAATGCATTGCCCCCTGGCCCTGTTATTCCTCAGGCCCGACCGTCTCCATATTCTCTTGACATGCCCAGCTGCCACCCCCAGCATCACTGACCTGAAGGATTTCCCAGGAGGCATGCTGCAAGTGCCAGGGAGCTAATGGCTCCCTTCCCCGTCCCACCCCCTCCCCCCCAGAGGGCACGTTCTGAGAGGCATGTTCTGTGTGAGCTGCCTTCCCCACCCTTTCCTGCTGCCTCAGTCCTCTTCAGGTGCTTTCTAGAATCATCTCTCAAACAAATCATTTGCCCAGACCAAGCCAAGTCCCCTCCCGCCCCGTTTTCTCTCTCACCACTCCTCTCCTCCGCCCGCCCAGCGCCTGTCACAACTGGGACCGTGTCTTCCCGCTGGGACGGAGCCCCACGGAGGCAGGGCTGCGTGCCTCCCAACCACCATGTGTCTCTGGAGCCTGGCACGGAGCCTGGCACGCCGGGCACCCTGGATAAATGTTGGTTGAGCGGCTGACTGAATAAATCAGCCTTTTAGAGGAAGCGGAGTATCCTCCCTCCGGAAGGTGCAAGGCGCGCGCACTGCCAACAGCTTTCTAACTGGTCCTCGGGGGCTGCTTTCACGGGCCCAGGTTCCTGCTATAATTAGCGGCCTCCGTTCACAAGCAAATAACGGCGATGCCCAAGTACACTGGGGAAGTTGGTTCTAACTGGACTAAATGTGGCCCTGCAGCCAGCACCTGCTTGCAAAGACCAGGCTTCCTGACCTGCATGGAGGATGCAAAGGCATCCAGGGAGGGTCACCCCGACTTGTGATGAGGGCCCCAGAAAGAGGCCCGCTCTGCCCCTGGTTCCCCTTGTGAGCCTGCGGGGCCTCTTAGAGACAGCAAGTGGCACCCCGCCTCCGCGTCTGTCCCGGCGGTGCCCCCACCTGCAATTCCTGTGCTGCATCAGGAAAGTGGGGGTGCACCTTTCCCTTCTCACCTCGTGGGTCAGGAGTGTCTTCCTCGCTTCACCTTTCTTGGGCAACCCACCTGAGTCTCGCGTCCCAGCTCCTCTGACACTAATGTTGGTGTCACCGTCCCCACCCTGGGGCAGGGACCCCACCTCTTCTTCTCCATTTCCCAATGTCCAGCGCACAGTAGGTGCCCAGTGCTTGCTGGTATGTGCAGTTTTTCCTCCTTGGCGGTCAGCCTGGGAGGCCTGGAGGCTCACCCCACACCCCTGCCCTGCGGTGGGTGCCGAATCCAGCAGCTGGCCACATCTGGAACCGGGGCTGCCCAAAGGGAAGTGCTGGGAAGCCTCCAGATGTCTCTAGAAGGAGAGAAAAGAGATGAGGGGGGACAGCCAGAGGCTGGGGCAGCTGGACTAAGGGCAAGAGGGAGAGGTGGGCAGGCTCAGGTCCCCCAGAGCCTGGCAGGTAGGTCAGAAGTTTGGGGTTTGGTTCTAAAGACAATGGGGAGCCCACCATCAGAGATGCCTAAAGCAGGTGTCTGCTCATCTCTGCATCTGTGGACACCAGGCCCTTTCTCCCCGAGGAGCCCCAACTCCTTGACCTCGGTGGGTCTTTGGCGACTGTTGCCTCGCGAACCAGTCCACAGTTCCTCTCCACCCTCTGCCCCTTTGTCCATGCTGGCCCCTCTGTCTGCAACACCATCCCCCTCTGTCTGTCCCCACAAAACTCATGTTCAATACCCAGCTAAAATGTCCTTCTCCAGGAAGTGCCTCTGTTTTGGATCTGTCTCTGCTCCCGGTCTGTCATTCAGGGTTCATTTTCCCCATTGGACAGAGAAGTCCTCCAGGGCGGGGATTGTGTCTTACACCCTCATAGTCAGCCAGCACCCAGGACCAGCATTCCTTCGGAGCCACATGCCTTATACTCCTGAGCCTCAGTTTCCTCATCTGAAGAATGGGCTCATCACACCAACCACCCAGCATTGTGGGGAGGAGGAAACAAGTGAGGCCCAGGAAACCTCACCCAGGAGATGCCCGGGGCAGGAGAAGTGGCTGGCTGTCCCGCACAGGAGCCTGGGATGCCAAAGCAGTAACAGCCCCCCATCTAGAAGGGGGTGAGCATGTCACCTGCGGGCACCAGTCCCCTCCCGAGGGGAAAAGGCAACAAGTGGAAGTGCAGGCCGTGGCTCATTTACTCCTCCCTCAAAGGCACCTTCCTCCCCTCCCCTGCCCCGGCCCCTGCGCAGTGGTCTCTGCCAAGGTTACCGCTCACTGACCTCATAAACACCATTCCCAGACCACAAGGAGAGCTTGTCCCCAGCCAGGGGCCAGCTGTCCTCGCCCGAGTCACAAGGCTCCGCACACATGAAAGCTGAGCCTGCAAGTAGCTGAGGCTCTGCCTCCTGCCCTCGGCCCAGCCAAGACTGACACAGATCAGGGCAAGGGCACCCCAGCTGGTGCCAGGCGCTGCTGCCGGACATCATCCCGAATCCCCACACCGGCCTGGGGAGCTGCGTGCCGTTAGCATCCCCACTCCACAGATGGGGAAACTGAGGTTGAGTGTTGAGGGATGTGCCCAAGGTTTCACAGCTAGTAAGTGGGGGAGCCAGGATGTAAACCCATGTCTGCAGGGTAGTCTGATCCTCCCAACTCCTTGACCTCGGTGGGTCTTTGGCGACAGTGTTTTTAGCCTGGTGACACCCTCCCCGCACCCACCGTTTGCTACGAAGAGGACTTTGAAGAACACCCAATAGGGACATGGGTTCTCACTCAAGGCCCCTGGGCATCGTCTCCACCAAAAGTCCAATGGTTCCTCCCTTGGGGAGCCCGGGGAGCCAGCCCTGTAACTCCTGGCCTGAACAGAGGGGGTTCGTGCCAGAAGGCTGAGCCCCAGTTGGCCCTGCTGGTGCCTGGGGAAGGTCAGGATGAGGCCCAAATCTACCCTCCTCCCCCCGCACCCCCAGCAGCCTGCATTTATTGAGTGCCTACTGTGGTCACTACCCAGGGAGTGGCTTTTTGTCACTTCCTTACATGCGCCCTTTGTGGTCCCACCTCCCTGCCTTTGTGCCCACAGGTCGTCCCTTATCCTCCCAGCAAACATCCATGAGCCCCTACTGTGCCCCCTCTGTCCTCAGGGACGGAGCAAGGTACATATAGACACAGTCCCCGCTCTGTTGCGGAAACAATACACAGGCAAGCAGACCAATCGCTGAATAAGTCAAGATTGCACGGGGCCCGGGAGAAATGAACTGAGCACTGAGCAGCGAGTGCAGCACATGGGGACAGTCAGGATGGCGGGGGAGGGCTGCCTGGAGGAGGAGGCCCCCGAGCGGAGAAGTCAGAGATGAGAAGGAGCCACCATGCAAAGGGCTGGGGGGAAGAGTGTGGATTAGGGGAATGGAATGAGAGAAGTATTTCCCCAGCCGCTGCCAGAGAGTGGGCTCCGTCAAGGTCACTGTTGTTGTCGGCCTGACCTTCCACCATTTGACCGCCCTGTCCCTCAGCAGCTGATCTCACATTACAGAGACGCTCCCTGCTCCCGGTTGACAAGGTACGATCCTACTCAGGGCCCGCTTGGCTCCTCCCGTCCATCCGCCCTGAGGTGCACAGATGAGGAAACGGAGGCTGAGCGTGGAGAATGTCATCCAAGGTCACACACACGGCCGGGTGTCCCTCTCCTAACTCAGGCCCCTGCCCTTTTCCACCTGCTCCTCCACTGTCCCCAGAAGGCAGTGGCTGGAGGACCCCTGGGGGGGGGGTGTGGAGGAGGAAGCGCAGCCCTGCACCAGCCCATATATAACCCACCCCACGTGCCTTCTCGCGTTAATAAATGGGGAACCAAGGGGTCATAAATCCTGGGGCTGCCAATGTCCCTGGGACCAGCTCTTTCTCTGGCCACGCACTAGTACTTTTTACAACCCATTAATTAGTCCCTCTAATAAAGTTTGACAAAATGATAACTTGCCCATGAAAAGTGTTGTAATAAATACATTTTCCCTAACTTTCAACCATTGGAGCATGGCTGCCTCATAAACCCTCCGCCATGGTTCACCGCCTTATTGTCTCTCTATATTTCTCCATCACCATGCAAGTTCAAGGCCTGGGGCCTCGTGGACGCGGGATAGGCCTGGGCCTGACTCCCCTGACTGGGTACCTCCAGGGAGACAGTCACGGGCGGTCCCTCCCCTGCTCTCAGACCTGCAGTGGCCCCCAACACCCAGGACAGCACTTCCCAGACTCCAGGCCCGTCTTCCCGAGTCCTGCTTTATCCACGTGGCCCCTGAAAGGAATCGTGTCCGCATGTATGTTTTCTTCAAATTGATTCACTTAAACAAATGTACGTTGAAAGAAAACTTTGTCCTCATTACAGAAAACCTGGAAAAGCAGTATAATAACCCCTGGAAAGGCAATAAAAATACATATAAGGGGAAAAAAGAGGATGCCGCTAAATCCCAGACAACCTGTCCTACTGTCTGCCTCCTGCTCTGAGCCTGAGGCCGGCCTTCTCCCGCTCTTTGCCGTAAAGCGAGGTCTCCTCCTTGGAGAGTCTCTGTGGTGGACCGCCACATCCCCGTGCACCGCCCAGAGGTTTCTGGTTAGCAGCTGGGGTGGCCCCCAGGTGGGCCAGGGAGGGGGGTGGCCCCATCGGGAAGCCCAGGTGCATGCCAGCCCACTGTTTCCAGCTCAGTAACAGGAGACAGGGCTCTTCGTGTTTCCCAGAAAGTTGAGAGAACAGCCATTGTTCGCGTGACAGAGGAAGGACCCTGAGGAGTGCCTTGCGGGGAGCAGGCTGGAGTCGCATCAAGTTCAGCCTCACTGCCCAAGGTCATTTGTGTCGACTCCTCTCCCTGGGGGTGGGGGAGGGGGATGATTTAGAACTGCTGCTAAGCCTGTCATCAGATCAGCCCTGACTCTGACCGGCAGGGATTCCTGGATTCCAGGCCCAGGATCTTAGAGCCTCCACACGCCCCCCAACATCATCCTGGCTACAAGGCCAGGGCACCTCAGGGCTCCTGGCACTTCTCACTCATGTCGCCTCAAGTGGGGATTAGGACACAGGGTTATTATTCTCCCTCTCTTGCAGCACCTGACTCTGCACAGAGGAAGGGGCTCAGTCAGTTGCCTGAACAGGTGACTGAGTAAGAATCCAGACATCGGATGACTAGTTGTGCCCATTTCACAGATGAGCAAAGCAAAGCCCAAAAGGAAAAATGATGAGCCTGAGTCCCCAGGGAGTCTGGAGCTCTGGAATGCTACCCGGACCCCTGCCTGGTGCTCCTTCTTCTGGAGCCACACAGACCACCAGGGACATTTTGGCTCTAACTGCTGCCCACATCTGAGGACTTAGCCCCCTTGACCCCACCTGGACTGGCAGGGGTTCCCACTTCTGTGCCAAGCTCAGGAACTCGCAAATCCACCACACCAACACTGCTCACCATGAAACCACAATAGTTGACACAGGCGGCCCAGTCCCAGGTCCAGGCCCCTGCCCGTCGCAATAACGGCCTTGAACTCCGTGGGCCATGCTGACAGCAGGTACCCTGTCCGTGCCTGCTCCAAGTACCTCAGGAGGCACTGCCCATTTAGCACAACCAAGCCTCTCAGTAATCTTCAAGGATGGCATGACTGTGACCATTTAACAGGTAGACTAAGGTTCCAAGAGATAAAGGCACTGGGCTCAGCTCTAAGCACCCTGGTCCTCACCTCTGAAGGGTAATCATCGGGGTTGGCCCTCTGCCAAGGCTGCTGCATGTGAGGAGTGACTTGTCCGCCACCCGGAGCCCAAAATCCCACCGTCAGTCTCATGCATTTGGGACAGAGCCATGTATTGCCTGAAGGCCTCTTTAAAGTAGCTGCAAGGGAGTCTAGTACAATAGAAAGAGCCTTGGATTAGGAGTCAAAGCCGGATTCTAGTGGTTGTGCTCTCCACTATAACCTTGGCTGAGTCCATCCCATCCACACCCTGGCCCCAGAGTCCCAGGAGTAGAGACAGGAGGGGGTGGGACTACAGCATGGTCACCCACGGTGAGGGGGAGGTGACCCAGCCTAAAGAATTACCTAATGAGCCCTGACTGGTTTGGCTCAGTGGATAGAGCGTCAGTCAGCCTGCGGACTAAAGGGTCCCAGGTTCGATTCCAGTCAAGGGCATGTACTTTGGTTGCGGGCACATCCCCAGTAGGGGGTGTGCAGGAGGCAGCTGATTGATGTTTCTCTCTCATCGATGTTTCTAATTCTCTATCCCTCTCCCTTCCTCTCTGTAAGAAAATCAATAAAATATATTAAAAAAAAAAAAAAAGAATTACCTAATGAAAGCACTGTTCTCCCTTTGGTGCGAATGTCTTGAATGCCTCCCCTTTGGCAATCTCCCTGTTTTACAAAAAGCAAGCAGGCCTCAGGCTCCGAGCAGCACCTGGCTCTGTTTTCATTGCATTTGGGTTTAAGGGTCCCGCCTCGTTAGGGCAAGTGAAACGCACTTTTCCTTTTCTATAGCAGCATAAAACGTCCTCTGGGAATATTTTCCTTTAACTTAAAAGAATGAGTTAATATAAAGAAAAGCTTTGAATAAATGTGAGTGTTGGCGGAAGTGAAATTGGGGAAACTTGCAAGGTGGAAGGACCTCTCTTTGGACACATGGGGGCTACCAGCTCCATGGCCATTAACCTCCCCATTTGCAAAAGCCCTTCCCACATGCCGTCTTGGCTCATGCATCCACGCCTAGGGACCCCACTTTACAGAGCCTCTCCAGCAGCCGCGTCCTGTAAGCGCCGGGACTGCTGGTCACAGGCTGTGATGAGCCCTTTGCAGGCATCATGGAAGTGGGCCCGGCGTGCACCTGAGAGGAGGGCAGGACACAAACCCATCTGCCAGGAGAGGAAACCCAGCTCAGAGAGGCTGGGGGACTTGCCCAAAGTCCCAGAGTAGGGTATGTGCTTCCTGCAGCCGCTGTAACAAGTCACCACAAACCGTGGCTCAGAACGGCAGAAACTCATTCTCTCATGGATCCGAGAGCCGGAAATCGAACATCCAGGTGTCGGCAGGGACAAAGGTTCAAGGTGAGAATCTTCCTTGCTTCTCGCAGGGTCCAGGGCTCCGGGGCTCCGGGCGTTCTGTGACTTGGGGCTGCATCGCTCCAATCTCTGCTTCCGTCTTCACGTGGACTCCCCCTCTGTCATCTCTCCTTCTTCTCCTAAGGGCACTTGTCATTGGATTGAGGGCCCACCCTCCTCCAAGTTGATCTCATCTCGAGATTCTTCACTTAATTTCACCTGCAAAGACTCTTCCCAAACAGTCACGTTCACCGGATCTGGGACATCTTTTGGGGGGACCACCATTTGACTCACCACAAGCAGGACCAGGATTGATGCTGAGAATACAGCCTCCTGGTTCTCTCTGCGACACACACACACACACACACACACACACACACACACACACACCAGCGCACACCTCCCCCACCCACACCACCACGGGTTGCCTGGCCCACCACCCTCCTGCCCAAGCACAGCGGGCACAGGGGCAGTGGGGCCTGGCCCTCAGGGCTACCCTGGTCATGCACCGGCCCACGCTCCTGTTTAATTAAAATAAAAGACTGAACTCTGCTCAATGATACCAGCATCAACCCACCCACCTGCCTGGGGACCCATCTCCTTGAGGAAATTTATGGCCATAATTTAGCAGGTGAGTTATGGCTGCGGGCACCTAGCTGTGAGAATTGCCCAGGCACATTAAACCCACCTGCTGACGCCCCTCGATGCCAGAGCCACCCTCATGGAGCCTGTAAAACGGAGGTGGCACAGAATGGGGGCCCCCGTGGGAGCTGCAGAGCTCCCAGGCCTGCCATAGCCTCCAGAGCTGGGGGAGGGGCCTGGGTTCCCGCCCTAGGGCTGGCTGGCTGGGCGAGCTGCCCATCCCGGTGCCAGCAGTCCGGTGACACTGAGTGTCGTATGTGGAGCAGCAGCATCTAACTGATGGCTACAAATGCAGAAACTCAGAGCCCACGCTAACATCAGGCCTGCAGGCTAGCAGGCCCCCGGCTTGGGATGTGTGGACACGGTTGTGTTTGAGAAGCGCTGGCAGAAAACACAGAGCAGAGTGGAACCCACGCAAACCCATCACACCCGTGAATCTAGACCTCCCCACACCCCCCACCCGGCCTACACACATGTCCACAGCCCCTGCACACGCTCGCCCACACGCGTGTGCCCGCTCACCCCCACAGAAACAGTCACACTCTGCTCCCCACCTAGGTGCACACCGGTCCCTTTCACAGTGGCGTGGAAACGCACATCCCAGGTGCCCACACACAGCACACTCCCTAATGTATCCTCGGGGGAGTTTCAAGAAGACCTTCACCTAGTGTGTGTGTTTTAACTACTTACCCGGTAAATAAATGGGCCTTGGAGATCCAATCCGTGGATAGCACTCGTGCCATACGTTGCCAATCCCATGCCCACCGCAGACATCACTAATCCATTCCAGCACGCTTTCCGATGGAGCACTGATCCTGCTTCTCTATCCTCCCTGGCAACCACCTCCAGTCAGCGTCAACTCAGAAGAAGAAGTGGGGTTTAGTGCAGCCTACCTATTCTGTGGATGAGGAAGCAAAGGCAGGTCTCATGAGGAGTCTATGCGGACCAGCTAAAGCCTGCTTCTCCCAGCCTCTCCAGAGAAGCCTCGTCCAGCAGGGCGGGCAGGGGGTGCCAGGGAGGAGCACAGCTGGGAGGCTGGCAGGGGCTCCACGCAGCCCTTCCCTGCCCGTCCACATTGTGATCGCCACACTGGCGACGCCCCTTCTGTTCGCGCCCGCCTGCTCCCCGCAGCTGCTCTTTTGAAAGCCCTGCCTGGGGAAGCCGTTGATGCGTCCCTCTGTTCCCTTTTCAGACCATTGTCCTCTCCTTGGCGCCAGCCGTGTTCTTCTCTTGGCCGCTTAATTAACAGTATTATTAATGCCCAGAGGAAAGAGTCCCCCAGATCCTTTCTCATAGCAACTCACTCTCCGGAGTACAAGCGGCCGGCAGACAGGAAGCAGGGACTGGTGCCAGGAGATGCCCCCGCCCCGCCTCCGGGGCCCTTCACTTGCCAATGCCCCGCTGGGGACCACTTGGCCCCATCTTCCCGGGCAGCCACGGAGGGCCTGCGAGGGAAGCGTCGGAAAGGAGAAGGCTCGCGGGAAACCTGGCTGGAGGTGCCCATGGCCGTTGATACAGCCTGCTCTGAGCAATGCGTGCAAGTTGAGTCTTGGAGGGGAAGACATCAGAACCCAACAGCCGTGTCCTCCCCGCCTCCATGAGGAGAAAGAGCAGAAGAAGTCGATGGGCAGCACGGCCC
Organism: Corynorhinus townsendii; assembly: GCA_026230045.1. Taxonomy (NCBI): domain Eukaryota; kingdom Metazoa; phylum Chordata; class Mammalia; order Chiroptera; family Vespertilionidae; genus Corynorhinus; species Corynorhinus townsendii. Next base: position 24,578,599 of record JAPDVU010000014.1, read on the forward strand.
AGAGCTGCGTGCCCTTGGCCAGCCCTCCACTGTCTCTACGCTCCATTTCTTCTGTGTCAAAAGTGTTTACAGCCCGGCCGGCGTGACTCGGCGGTTGAGTGTCGACCTATGAACCTGGAGGTCAAGGTTCGATTCCCAGGCAGGGCACATGTCTGGGTTGCGGGCTCGATCCCCAGTGGGGAAGGGGCGGCGTGTAGGAGGCAGCCGATCCATGATTCTCTCTCCTCATTGATGTTTCTATCTCTCTCCCCCTCTCCCTTCCTCTCTGAAATCAATTATATATATATATGCTTTGCAAATCAAATATATATATATAAAGTGTTTGCAAAGCATATGGTCCTGGGCTAAGCCCCCTACCTGCACTATCTTACCTAAAACTTGTGTCAGTACTCTACTGCTCCATAGCAGATCACCCCAACACGTAAGTCCTCAAAGCAACAACAATCGTTTGGTCTGCTTATGAACCTGTCATTTTGGGGGTGACTTAGCAGGCACAGCTGACCTCTGCTCCCCATGACCTCAGCGGAGACCAATCAGCCAAGGAGTGGAGGATCAATTCCCAACACAGTTCACTCACAGAGCAGGAGGGTTGGCCCTGGCTGTGGTTGGGGAGCCGGCTGGGGCTGTTCAGTGGGGGGAGGGGGGGTCTCATTCTACTCCACAGGCTGCTGCAGCTTCCTCAACGCATGGCGGCCAGGTTCCAGAGTGGGCATCCCAAAGGAGCCAGGCACGTGTGCGTGCGTGCCATTTCTTATGACCAAACCTGGGAAGTCACAGCAGCACCTCCACTGTATCCTATTGGTGGAGGCAGTCACAGATGCCCCCTCCCTCCCCGCCAGTTTCGAAGGGTGGGTGGTGAGACTCCGCCTCCTGACCTAGGTAGGAGAGGCCAGGTTCTGCAAGGGAGTGAGGGATGGGAAATAGCGTTGTGACCGTCTTTGGAAAACACAAGTTGTCACGTTCTTCGGAACAAGGTAGGTGTGATGACGATGATTCCCATTTCACAGATTAGGAAGATGAGGTTCGGGGAAGTTAAGTAATTTGCCCAACGTCACCCAGCTAAGTGGCTCAGCTTGGAACGCATGCCGTCTAACTTCAAAACCTAGGATTGTCAAACATCTTTTCTCTTAGCTGCCAGACATCTCTTTCTAATAAAATCTTCTGGAGAAGACGGTGAAAGGGAGGGGGGCAAGCTCAGTCAGGGGAGAGCGGTGATCACACTTGGTTTGTGGAAGGAGCCCTGTGGCCGTGGTGTGGACAACGGGTTGGGGGAGGGGGCTGGGCTGGAGGGGGCTCCATCACGCTGGGGCTGCAGAGGAGGGCAGCGCCCTCAGCCCTAGGGGATCCGTGGAGGTGAGGAAAGAGCCCCTAGGACTCCGGTGAGGAGATGGGATGGCCGGGCCACTGTCCCTGTCACTAGGGAACTCCCAATAAGGCAGCTCCCAGGGGCAGCGGAGCGTGAGACCTGAGGAAGAGTGGGTGACTCAACCGAGCCCCACTCCCGGCTGCCAGCTCAGCCGCTCTGACGTCAGCCAAGGCGTCTCCGGGCCCTGCCTTCCTGAACGTCACTTCCCAGGATGCCAAGGTGTTCCTCACGTGGTGGCTGTGACATGACCACGTTTTACTGTAAAAAGAGGAGCTTAAAAATAGCCACATTGTAGGGGGGGGGCGCGTGTACGGAAGAGCGACGCCCCCTCCCCACCCACAGGAGTGGGGGGGAAAGTCACCAGCACTTCCCAGGGCTGCGCCTATCAACGATGCCTCCTCCTCGCCACCCTGAGCCCAGCTGGGGAGAACTCTTTGAGATTTACCAGCGCCCATGCTGGGGAGGCTTTCTGGGGCTTCAAGCGAATCATCTCTGGGATCAGTGCTGCCTACCAGCTTTGTTCTCTCTCCTCCGGGCCTCCCTGGACGTGCTGAGGAAAAAAACGCCTGCAACCTCAGGGGGTCCGCTGGTGATCGGGGAAGCCTGCAGGGCCTTGCTCAGAGCCTGGCTCTCGACAGGGTGCCCCTGGCTTCAAACCCTCTCCCTCCCCATTCCCTGCGAAGCGAGTGATCGTAAGCGAGCGATTTGACTCCTCTGGAACTCAGTTTCCACATCTGTAAAATGGGCCCATACACAGCAAGACCAGAACATATTCGAGGGGAAGGGGGTGCCTGGAAGGCTGGGGCTGGAATCCCGTGTCCACCCTGCAGGTCCAGTGAGTGCCTGCTTCCCATCAAGATGCTCAGCAGAGAGCACGGCCCATGGAAACAGCCCGAGAGCCTTCATGCTGCTTGATTAATGTTCCATTTAGTGCAATAAACAATACAATTACTCAACTCCTGCAAACTCCGCGCGGAGCGGGGCGGGCCGGCGGGGTAGGAGGCTGGACGGCCCTTCTGAGTCAGCCCTGCTATTAATTACAGGCACTTAAGCGCCGCTCTGGAAACCTATGTCACACCTTCGCAGCTGCTGAAGGGGGGGGGGGGCAGGTTGTGGGGGGGTGGACAAAGGTGGTGTCCCTCGGTCCTTCGTCATGGCATCTAGCAAAGCGGGCGCAGCCAGAGATGGCTCCAGGAAAACACTCTCCCTTCCTCCCCCACTGTCACGGCCTGTTCCCTTTGTCACAATAAATCTGTGTGACCAAATAATGACATAACCTCCGGGGCATCCAGTGCCAAGCGTTATGCTCCCACGTCTAGCGTGGGTGGTTGGTCGGGCAGCTCTGCTCACCTTGGCTGGGTTCACCGTCACGTCCAGGGCTCAGCTGGCTGTTGGCAGGTCTTCGGATTGGCCGCGTCCTCTTGGTTCTGCTCCACGTGCCTCTCGTCCTCCAGAAGGCCGGCCCAAGCTCACTCTCAGCCGCTGGGCAAGGAGGGATCCGAGAAAGAGCAGAGCCCGCAGACCCTCGTGAGAGCCCAGCTTGGAACAGATGGAGTGCCAATTTCTACCACTGCTATTGGCTGACACACGTCCCATGGCCAAGCCCGGCTTCGAGGGATGGGAAAGAGACTGTGCCTCTGGGAGGGAAGGGGTTACAAAGCCGCATCATAAAGAGGCAGAGAGCCTTGACCGGTTTGGCTCGGTGGATAGAGTGTCGGCCTGGGGACTGAAGGGTCCCAGGTTTGATTCCGGTCAAGGGCATGTACCTTGGTTGCAGGCACATCCTGGGTAGGAGGTGTGCAGGGGGCAGCTGATCGATGTTTCTCTCTCATCGATGTTTCTCTCTCTATCCCTCTCCCTTCCTCTCTGTAAAAAATCAATAAAATATATTTTTAAAAAAATAAAGAGGCAGAGATAGGGTAGAGGCAGGGGGAGGGAGTTGAGGTCTTTCTCAGTCGGTCCAACACCACCAACTGAACAATATAGAATCCATGTGAGTTGGTTGTAGATTAGCACCGCCTTTTCTAGCCAGGCAGCAAGGGGTAAGTTGTCGACCTCTCTAAGCCTCTCTTTCCTCATCTGCAAAATGGGGATAAAAATGGCATCTATATCATGGAATCACTGTGAGAACTAAAAGAGATAATGCATTGGAAGTGGCCGTCACACAGTAGGTGCTTAATAAATCTTTGCTCATGATCGTCAACACCACCCTCACAGATCAGTGACAACGGGGGTTGAAAACGTGACCCGAATTTGAATTCTGGCTCCGCCATTTGCCAGCTGTGTGACCTGCAGGGAGTGCCTTGACCCCTCTGCGCCTCCATTTCCTCATCTGTTGGGAAGGAATGTGTATTAACATTCCAAGGGCCCTGTGGGAGGCAATCAAATATTTCCTACAAGAGGCTGACTTCGCTCCATGGCTGGCACGGCAGTGAGTTCTCAGGAAATGGGGTGGATTGTGATTATGAATACCTATAAATAGGAATATTAATACCCATTTCTGAGAGCAGCTCTGAGGAACAATGAGGGTAATGAACCATGGAGGTGCCGCGAAAGCCAGAAAAGGCTGGCATTTATCAACACCGCATTAGTCGCATGGAAACACAAGTCCAATTAGCTTCAGCAAAACAGGAGATGTTCTTAGCTCTAGTCACCAAAAATTCTGTGAGAAGGATAGGATGCCAGCCTCACCTGGACATTTGCTTTGTTTTCATCTGCTTCTCTCTTTACTGGTCACTTCCTTTCTCTCAGATCAGCCTCTCCACAGAGCAGGGGGCACAGGCATAGGCATAGGCAATTGAGGGTTCACCTCTATGGAAACTTCATGTCCAGTCCAAGAGCAGAAATCCCAGGGAAGGGTTCTGATTGGCCCAGTGAGAGACACATGCCCTTCTTTAGACCAATCACTGCAGTTGGAGGGTGGGATATTATGATTGGCAGCCCCCATCAGAAGCATGTGTAGAGAAAAGGAAGAACAGAGTACTGGAAGGACAGGGTAGTTAGATAAAACCAAAAGTCCTGCTTTGGCTCTGCTCAATACTCTCTAGGACTGCTCGCCCCATTTGACAGATAGAGAGGCTTGGGTCTAGGCTCTAGGCAATGTCAAGAGACTCGCTCAGGTCACACGGCAGGAAAATAATACGTCACTCCCAACACCATGTGATCCTGTGTCTCCCGGAAGAAAGAGTTTCTCGTGCCCCAGGCAGCCCTGCTCAGCACTTCGCCCAACCTGGCCGAATCCCCTTGCATCTCGGGCCCTGCCCACGTGTCCCCGCCACCAGCCCAAAATGAGCTGTGGCATTCGGTTACTCACTTCTGAACCCGTGGCCACAGCCCAGTGCCCCCGGGGTCCATTCTGCTGAGTCTTGGAGTCGTCAAACATCTCGGAAGCAGTCACCCACAACTTTTAGGTCCGGCCAAGGCAGCCTGCCTTTGTCCGGCATCATTTGCTGGATATTCCGCAAGAAATTGGATCCATATGGGCCAAATTCCTCCAGCGCTCATCTCGCATGGGTCCGGGTTTGGCACTAAAAGGCTGAGGGCTATGGAAACGCTACTCCTTCCCTGGGGACCGGAGTGCAGCCACCAAGTCCAAGGGGATGACAACTCCCTGGCCAAAGATGGAGCCAGTGCCTTCAAAGTCTACCCCACAGGGTCAGCGCAGGACAAAGACCAGGGACCAGAGAAGCCTGCTACTTCGGCGTCCTGGACCTGGGGGGGAGGCTGGGGCACAGCCTCTCCCAACTGCTGCCTAGAAGCAAGAGGCAGGGAGTCCAGAGCACAGGGCTCAGGAAACAGGCCAGCCTGGCCCCGCCCCTCCTCTGCCGTTCTTTAGCTGGCAGACCGTGAGCAAGCTTCCCTTTCCTCATCTGAAAGAAAAGGGATACAAACAGTGCTGATCCTCTAGGATCGTGTTTTCATAATAATGATGAGAGGAGGGCTATGAAACTAAGTGTTAGTTGATAGTATTATTTGTGGTATTACCATTATCACCACCATGATCATGACCACCGTTATCAACATCATTGCGGTTATTGCATCTTCATCAACAGCACCACCTTTACCACCATTAGGATTATCATCATCAGATCATTACAATCATCACCATCTCCAGCAGCAGCAGCATTATATCACCATATCATTACTCCCATCATCACCATCATCATCACCATCACCAACTCCAGCACCATCGCCATCATCAGCACCACCAGTACCACCATGACTGACATCATTACAATCATCACCATCATCATCATCATCATCATCATCATCATTATCACCAGCATCACCATCATCATCACCATCACCACCTCCAGCACCATCACCGCCATCACCCCTACACCATCCTCATCACCATCGTCATCACCACCACTATTGAGCAAAGCCTAGTTGTTAGGCCAACACTGATGTCTTCAGCCCCCCAGCCCCTGTCCTCCTCCAGGTCCCCATCATCTTGAACCCAGAGCACTGGTAAACCCTCTTACCTACCTACCTGTCTCCAGTCTCACTCCCTCCAAACCCCAACTCCTGCTCAGAGCCCTTTCAGGATGCCATCACCCATGGAACAAGTCCCAAGCTCTTTCAGACGGTATCGGGGCCCTTCTCCCTCTGGCCCCTTCCTAATGTGTCACCCACACCCTGCAGTCTCTGTCACATCAAAGGGTACCCCACTCTCCCAAATATGCCACGCCTCCCCAGGCCTCCAGGATGATGTGCCTGCTGCTCACTCCACCCACAATGCCCCTCTCTGTTCCTTGTCAAACCCCCAGTGCCCCTCCTGGGCACAGCTCAAATGGCTCCTTCCTGACGGAGCTCCCAGTAAATCCTCATGGACAGCATTGCCTGCAGACAGCTCTAAGCTTCTTAGTTTCAAAGGAAGAGGAGCAAGAGCTGGAGAAGGGTGCTAAGGACACATCAGCACACATGGGACTCTCTCTGATGTCATGGGAGGAATCGAAAGGAAATGGCTGTCTCCCTAGGGCAGTGGTCGGCAAACTCATTAGTCAACAGAGCCAAATATCAACAGTACAAGGACTGAAATTTCTTTTGAGAGCCTAATTTTTTAAACTTACACTATATAGGTAGGTACATTGTTATTAACTTAATTAGGGTATGCCTAAGCTGGCCTTTGCTAAAAATGTCCTCAGTCTGATTGAGGTACGTTCGCTGAGGTCGACCCCTTCCCACTCTCCCGTCCACACTCATCTTGTATACTTGTTTCGTCTATCTCCTTTCGTTCATCCTCTGTATGTCCAAACCATCTCAACATACCTTTCTCAGTCCTCGACACTGCATCTTCTTTCACTCCACAACGTTCCCTAAAATTAACTTAATAAACTTTACTTGAAGTTTTAAGTCTTAGTTAAACTATAGGTACAATGAATAAAACTTGATATCCTACTTAATAACGATATTATTTATGGATAAAATTAAATTCCTTACAATATCCATAAAATTAAATCATGACAATGACTGACAAACACTAATGTGAACAATGGCCTTGCATCTCCTTGGAAAGTTTGGGTAAGTCAGGTTTGTATGTTGTTGTTTTTAATTTTAGGCACGATTCCAGGTCCTCATCAATAAGACGATTTCTCAATTTACTCTTGATAAGGTTCATGCTTGAAAATGATTGTTCGCATAAATATGTAGACCCGAATAAGGAAAGAACAGCAAACGCTAGTTTTTTCAGTTGATTATGTGAGTCAGGAATACTATTCCAGGTGTTAAAAATCAACATATCTTCCTTCTCCAGGTCTTTCAAAGCAGACCACCTATGCTGTGAGCTAAGTTCACATTTGGTTTTCTCCAATATTTCTATATCAGCACAAAGACATTCAAATTTCGAGCTCCACAAATCTTTGTTTTTTAAATCCAGCAATTGCATTTCAAAGTTGCCAATGTCAATATTAAAGGGAGAAAAATTTAATTCTGTTACAGTAGCATTAAGAGGTTTTTTAACAAAGGCTAACGTCGCTTTGCTGTTTCTGAGTTCCTGAAACCTGTTGAGAAAAGCTTCCCTCATATTTAAAAGTGTTGTTTTGAAATAGCAAATGTCAATATCAGAATTATTTTCTTGGCGATGTTTCAACAGGCTTGGAAAGTGAATCAAAGTTTCTCTTTCAAAATCTTGAGCAAAAAGAGATAATTTGTTTTCGAATGAAATAACTTATTCTAACATCGAAAAAATTGTGTTTCCTTTCCCCTGTAGTTTACGATTAAGCTGACTTAGATGAGACGTAACGTCTACCATGAAATAAAATTTTTGGATCCACTGATCGTTCCTTAGTTCTGGATAGTGAACACCCTTCTCAAGGAGAAATGCTTTAATTTCTGTTAATAAGGAAGCGAAACGTTTCAAAACGTTTCCTCTTGATAACCAACGTACCTTGTTATGCAGAAGATCTGCGTACTCACGCTCCATTTCAACTAAAAATTCTTTAAATTGGTGATGATTAAGAGCTTTAGCTATAATGGAGTTGATAATGTTAATCACCAATTCCATAACTTTGCAAATTTCTTCTGGAAATGTCTGTGCACAAAGCGCTTCTTGATGAATGATGCAATGGTAAGTAAGTATCTCGTGATTAATTTTTTCTTTCAAAATAGCAACAAACCTGTTTCTTACACCGGTCATCTGTTGAAATTGAGACAATTTTATCGAGTGGAATATGATGTTTTTCAATGCATTCAATTACAGCATTTGCTATATCCTCTCCACGTGTTTGACCTTTGAGTGGCAATAATCCTAAAAGTTCTTCTTTAGGACCTGTGGATGAAATAAATCGTACAAAAAGTGAAACTTGCACTGTACCATTTATGTCACAAGACTCGTCAACTGCTATTGATAAAGCTGAAACCAATTTAAGATCTTCGACTTGCTGGTCGGTTATATTCGAAGACATTTTGACGATTCTATCTTTCACTGTTTTAGCAGACAATGGTAACGCTTTAATTTTTTTTAGAATATCTGCTTTGTTCTTAAAATCCCGAAATAGCTCTTCGGATGCATTTATAAAACAACTTTTTATGTATTCACCGTCTGTATATGGTTTTCCTCTCTTAGCAATCTCTTGACTAACCACAAAACTTGCAATATTAACATTGTTGGAAGATTGCATCCAGTACTTAAATCCAGAACTTGAGTTTTCTTGACTCTTCTGAAGTTCTTCAACTGCTTTCTTCCTTGCATCACCGACAGGATATTTAGTACTAAATGACACGTGTTTAGTTGTAAAGTGTCTCTCCAAATTTGATTTCTTGTTATGCGTCAATTTTTCCTGACAAATAAGACAGGTCGGAAGGCCATTGAAGTTTTGAATAAACGTGAAAGTCTCGGTCCATTCAACTTTAAATTTACTGTTTTTGTCTTCCGTTTTTCTTTGCTTCTTCTTTGTAGCCATGTCAAACAGGGCACCTAAAAAAAGTTTCATAATAATAAAGCCACCAACACAAAATAATTACAATTCTTAAACTGACGACAAAAATACCTGTAGGATTCACAGCTGGTTGGAAAAATACAGGTACCTTTATGCTTCAAGTAGGTACTTTTGTCACCCGCGTGCGATTTGCGGACGCGACTAGCACTGACCACCACACAACGAGATGCTGGCTGACTGGCTCCCTCAACTCCTGCACGAATCGCGCGCGCCTCCCGTCACCGACACCCCCACTTCTTCTAACGCCACTCCTTCAAAATAGACTCGCCCAGGCCGAAAACCGGTTTCTGCGCATGGCATGGGCCACGAAGTTTCCATCGCACTGTACGTGCGCACCCGCACGTGGTATTTTGTGGAAGAGCCACACTCAAGGGGCCCAAGAGCCACATGTGGCTCGCGAGCCGCGGTTTGCTGACCACTGCCCTAGGGAATTCAAAATCCACCCACCCACCCGCCCGCCCCCCCGCCCCCCCGCCCCGCACCGTTGAAGACGCACGGAGCCAGCCACGCACTTTTAGGGGGGGCGCCTTTCTTGTGCCTGACGTGACATCATTCATCCTTTCCCAAAGCCAGCAGACCTGGTTCAGATCCCAGCCCCACCCTTTCCCGTCTGTTCGGAGGACTTCGCTTCCTCCACTATACAATGGCTGGTTGTGCTCAGGACCTCGGAGAACCCTTCCTGTCCGCAGCCCGGAGACAGCAGCCTGCGGACCTGGCAGGCCGGCGCTCCTGCTGGCAGAGCCGCCCGCCCTGACCTTGAGAGGAGGAGGAGCTGCCCTGCAGTTCTGCTGGAAGCTTGCACTTTGCTCGCTGCCACCATGAGCATGCGTTGCGCCTCCGTGGGGATCATGGCCTCCCCCTGGCACAGGGCTCTTGGGGAGACTGGGCGGTGCTTGGCGTCTGGCACAAGGGAAGCCTCTGCAAACTCCGGCTATGCATGGTTTGTGGCTTTTTTTCTTTTTAAAGGAGATTCTTTTTTTTTTTTTTAATATTTTTTATTGATTTCAGAGAGGAAGGGAGAGATAGAAGCATCAATGATGAGAGAGAATCACCGATCGGCTGCCTCCTGCACGCTCCCCACTTGGGATCAAGCTCGCAACCCGAGCATGTGTGCTCTTGACCAAACTCGAACCCGGGACCTTTCAGTCCACAGGCCGACGCTCTAGCCACTGAGCCAAACCAGCTAGGGCTGGTTTGTGGCTCTTGTCCATTCTGCTCCAAGAGGCCAGCTGCCTCGGGCAGGAGGGGGGTTGGCAAGGGATAGCAGGGGGGGCTGGAGGTCTGCAGGGGCCACACCTGATGCCCACCACCTCCTCGGATGCCCCTTTAAAGCTGTCGGCTCCGTGACAGGCACTTGGCCGGAACCTTTGAAAAAAATGCTTTCAGAGAAAATGCAAATGACACGAGAAAATGAACTGCAGATGGTGCCTGACTCCCAACGAGTGCTGTCCTTGGCCCGTCCTGGGTCCCACCTCCACATCGCTCATGTCCCCCCAACCCAGCTGACCCTCAGGAGGGTGTCCCAGAGCAGCCAGCCACGTGGGGAGGGCCCAGCCACCGTCCTGCGCAGAGGCGAGGAGGGAAGGGGCAGAGCTGCCTGCTGATGCACGACTCCCTCGAGCCGCCCCAGCTGCTCACCCTCCGGGTGCCAGGCCTGCTCCGGGAGTGCCAGGAGGACTGTGTCTGATGCCTCTGCCCCAGGAGGGAGGCGGAGTGCGACGACTCTGCACCCTGCCCTCTCTCCTTCCGCTCTAGGCGCACTGGCCTCCTTGCTGTTCCGTGAACACGGCAAGCGTTTCCTGCCTCCGGGCCTTTGCGCTCACCAAGCCCCCCTGCATGGAAGGCACTTGCCAATCTCTCCTCTTCCAAAGGACTTCTCTGATTCCCTGACACATAGGAACCCCAACCCACTGTTCGTTTTTCCTTTCCTTTCTTTTCTTTTCTTTTTTTTGATATATTTTTACTCGTTTCAGAGAGGGTGGGAGAGGGAGGAAGAGATAGAGACATCAAGGATGAGAGAGAATCGGGGATCAGCTGCCTCCTGCACGACCCACCCAGGAGGTGGAACCCGCAAACCTGGGCACGTGCCCTGGCTGGGGATTGACCTGTGACCTCCTGGCTCATAGGTCAATGCTCAACCCCTGAGCCACGCCAGCCGGGTCCAGCTCCCCGGGTCTCATTAGAATCCTCGATTCATGTCCTTTTCCTGTCTCAGGACAATGTGTTGGCTCGTGTTGGCTTGTTAATTGCAGGGCCAGTCTAGTTCATTCGTTGGCGTTTCTCCGGGGCCTAGCACCGTGCCTGGCACATAGAGGTTCTCAGATAGTTGTGGGATGGAGAACTAGAATGTTGTTTGCTTGGAGGTTTGAAGAAACAACGAAAAGGCCGTTTCATCGGGGTTCTGAAGGAAGAAGAGGCGTTCCCAAGAGGTAACGGAGGCAGAAAAAGCAGGGAGAGGTGAGCGTGTAGGCCTGTGGCAATAGGGCCTGGTAGTCCAGGGCCCACAGGTGAGCTTCCAATGGCCTGGGCTTAAATCCAGTCCTCCCATCCGCAATGGCTTTGGGGGAGTTCCTTCAGCTCTTGGAGCACGGTTTCCTCGTCTCTAAGAGGAGAGGGTTGGGGGGAGAATTTGATGAGAAGATGCACAGGCTTGGCAGAGTGCTGAACACAGTGTCACCCGCTATGTTCGTGAGAAGCTCCGCTGAGGATCTGCTAGGCCAGCAGTGGCCAACCGGTGGTCCAAGGACCACTGGGCGTCCGTGAGGTCCGAGAGGGAAGGAAGGAGGGAAGGAGGGAGGGAGGGAGGAAAGAAGGAAGAGAAGGAGGGAAGGAGGGAGGGAGAGAAGGAGGGAGGGAGGGAAAGGAGGAAAGGAGGAAGAGAAGGAGGGAAGGAGGGAGGAGGGAAGAAGGAAGGAAAGGAGGGAAGGAGGGAGGGAGGGAGGGAAGGAGGAAGAGAAGGAGGGAAGGAGGGAGGGAGGGAGGAAGAAGGAAGGCAAGAGAACAGAAGAGGAAAACGAGAAAAGAGGTGAAAAGAGAGAGAGAACCTGACGTATCTGGGCCACGAGGCAGGGCTGTCAAGGGCTCAAGCCAAGTTCCAAGGAGAAATCGTGGCCGGGTCCTGGGCCAAGAATTGGCGAGGTGGGGGATGGGATTTGGAGTCACATGACCCTTGAGTGTCTCCTCTCAGGCCTCTGGCTCAAACCTCCCTCTTTGCCTCGACCCCTCATCCTCGGGGCTCGAGGCTTTGGCGGCTTTCCCGTGAAACCCTCTGAGCCCTCAGCCTTTGCCCAGGCTGTGCCCTCTTCCCGGGATGTCCTTTCTCCAGCTGCTGAAACGCTCAGCACATCCGCAGCCTCTCTCCGGCGACACCTCGGTCCAATGCTGTCACAGATATACCCTACCCTCTGGCCGCTTGTCAAGGGGTGATCAGGGTCATGGCCTCTGGTCTCAGCGTCTGGAACTTTCTAGAAATGCATCTGGGCTTGGAGAAGAGGGGCCTGTGCACTCGACTGGAACTTCCTCAAAGACTAGGTGCAGGTAGATGCAGGTATAGACAGCACCCCACACACCTCAGTGTGAGCCCCCTGGGTTTCCCGGGCCTGAAGCCGTGTCTGGCACCTTGTCGATGCTCAGTAAATATTTGCTGAGTGAGAGAAAGAATTCTATCCATGACGGATAACATTCTGTTACATGTAATTCTGAAACTCAAAAAGGCTCTACCATCAGAAAGTTTTTCCCATATGGGCGTGCCTAGAGGTCTTTATCTATCCCACCTAACCAGAGTATTCTGATGGTTTCCAATATACAATTACAGCCCGTTGAGGGTGTCACTGAGCACATGATAGAAACTCCAGATTGGGACACACAGCCGGCCCCAGGCGTTCTATATTAACAATACTCACCTCCATACCTTATGAATATACATTACAGGCAATAGCCAGCCACTGTGGACTCTCACCATCCCTTATTCACCCTATTTCACAGATGGGTAAATCGAGGCTCCCAGCGGCAAGGTCCTCGAGACCATGCGGAGTTTGCGTGGTGAGAGCAAGATTCGAACCTGGTCCCTGGGCCCTCCGGCCCTGTCAACTATCGGCAGTCACTCTGCCCTGCACCCTTCTCCTCCCCCCGCTGCCCGGCCTTGGCGCCTCAATGAGCCCTTTGTCCTCTGAGGGGCTCGGAGCTCCTTTGGGACAAAGGCTGGAGGAGAGGGGGCTGCTTGGGGCAGCTGGAGGGGCCTCCGGAGGCACCGGGAAGAATGCGCTCTTGCGGGTGAGATTCCCGTGGGGTCAGGTGCCTTCACCCCGTGGGGAGGGGCTGTAACGGAGAGGACAAAGGCCGCAGCCGCCAGCTCCCCATGGCATTGATCCGGGCAGTCCCTGCGGCCCCCCAGCTCTCCTACCACCGGCCGGACATGCAGGACGCGAGCCCCAAGCGGAGGGGCTGGAGAACAGGAGTCCCCGCCTCCTCCATCATCTCCCCTTCTGTCCTGTCCTGTCCTGTCCGAGGGCTGGAGGGGAGGCTGCCAGGAGCACCTGCTGGCTCGGCCCACGGTCCATACCTGTGCTGGCAGCGAAGGGAGGAGGAAAACCAAAAGCCCCCCCGCCCCAGCCTCTCCTCCCTGCCTCCGTAGCCAACACCAGCCAAAGGGATGGGGGAGGTTTGGCTGGGCCCTGCCCAGGGCAGGCAACAGAGCGGTGACTGTGTGCCAGGCCCAGAACGGAGCAGGGAGAGTAGGAAGACCTGGGCCCTGAAATTGAAAGGCCCAGCTTGGGCCTGTGCTTAGCACGATTGAATCCTCCTGGTGCCAGAGGGGAGCTTCCAGCAAGTGACCTTGGCCAAGTGGCCTTCCCTCTCTGTGTCTCAGCTTCCTTCTCTGGAGAATGGGGCTCCTAATGTAATGATGAGCTATTAATATAATTCATCAGCTGTTAATACGATTCACCCGCGCAAGGCCCCTTGGAGCGAGCGAGCATCACACGGGTGTTTCCTGTTATTACCGCACCTCCATTTGCACCGGGAGACACTGAGGTACATAACGGTTCATGTTACCACTGCAGCAGCTGACATGTACTGAACGTTTGCTCCGAGCAGCCCCTGGGCAAAGCCCACTTGCCGCACGGAGGCCTTACATCTCTGTGTGCTGGGTGGTAGAATTGGCCCCATTTTGCAGATGAGGAAACTGAGGCTCAGAGAGCAGCCACCCAGCCAGTGAGCTGACGAACCAACTGCCACCCAGCCCCTATCTTCTCCCCAGCACCTCCCACATCATAGAGTGAGGCTGTCATCCTACCTGGACAACCAAGGGATGCTGCCGGATCCAGGTCCCCGGGTCCCCGCTCTCCCTAAAAAAACAGGGTGGCCACAGGCCTGACTGGGAGCTGGGAGCCGGGAGGTTATCCCTGTTTGCTCAAACCCCTACAATAGGTAAAAATAAAAGAAGGTGACCCCCCCCGCGCCCCCTCCCCCCCAGCCAGCAAACAAACTCTGAGCTCCCCAAATGTGCATGCGGCCAGCCACTCACCTCCCCGGTGACCTTGGCCCACAGCTTTCTGAGCATTGAATGTGCAGCGTAAGCATCCGGCCAGCACTGGGTGTGCATGAAGGGATCCTAACTCTTGGCCGCACAGGTTCTGATAACAGGCAAGGGTGTCCCCCAAACCCACACAGCAGTTCGCCTCAATGTCATAGCAATTATACCTCCATTTTTAACATGCAAAATGGGGGTGGGGTGGGGAACACTGGGCTCAATAAACGAAACACTCCTCCCAAGATGTAAAATGGGGCCGCTGCTGTGGAAGAGGTTGGCAGTCCCTCAAAAAGTTGGACACGGAGTTCCCGTGAGGCCAGGTGCGTATGCCCCGGAGCATAGAAAATGTGTGTTCCCACCAAAACCCACACACGGATGCTCCATAGCAGCATCGTGTATAATAGTCACGAGGGGGAAACAATTCTAATTCTACCCATTGGGAAATGGATACACAAAACGTGGTCTATTCAAACAACGGAATTGTCTTCGGCCATAAAAAGGAATGAACCTTGAAAGCATTATGCTGAGTAAAAGCAGTCTGACACCAAAGGCCACATAAATATGATTCCATTTATATGGAATGTCCAGACTGGGCAAAGACACGGAAAGCCCATTAGGGGCTAGAAGAAGGGGGATAATGGGGATGAACTGAAAATCAGTGCGAAGTTCCTTTTTTGGGTGATAAGAATGTTCTGGAATTGGATAGGAATCATGTTTGCACAACACCGTGAATACACTAAACAGCCACCAAATTATGCACGCTAAAATCATTCAAATGGAGGATTCGGTGTTATGTACATTTTTATATCAATTTGAAATTTTCCTCCAGGTCCCTGGGCCAGCTCCACAGGACCTAATTGCAGAATTAGGGTCATAAACCCATCCTATCACACTGGGTTATCACTGCAGAGTTTGGGACTCACCCCTATCACGGCCAGCTCAGTTCAGCCTGGTCTAGGGGCAAAGGTTTGACACCTCCCACACGTTCTCTCTCTGCTACACTCAACTGGGGTGCCCCGGGTGGGGCCCTCCCTGCTGATCCCCTTGTCAGTTAAGGAAATCCATGTTTCACTCCGGCCTTGTGAGTATTTCTGATCTTTGTTCAAAGAAAGTGGGATGCGGTGTCTTTCTTGCACCTGCCCCAGGCTCTCGAGGATCCCTCTGACTCCCCCTCCATCCCCTCCCATGAGACAGCCTCTCAGGCCTCGGGAGTTGTTGGTGCCCGAGAAGGAGGCAACCATTCTGAGGGGGGGACATCTGGCAAAGATGGGGTTTCTCTGCCAACATGGGAAGGCCAGGCTAGCAAGATGTGGCGGCCTGCTGCAGGAGCCCAGCCCTGGCCCTCCCTGCCCAGTGCCAATATCCATCCCGATGTGACGGGCCCATGTCATGTGGTTCTTTTGGTTCTTCGTCCCTCTGAGACATGAATTCATCCACTCACTCATCCATTCATTTCACACCAACCTCAGGTCTCCCCAGTGTCCCTCCCCGCGGCTCATCATTCTTTCCCTTTTCTTCCCTTCCTTGGGTACAGACCATGATCATATACCACTGTCACTCTGAGCGGGAGACCTTTAAAGGTTAAAGAGACTTTTAAGCTCTTCCAAATTAAAGTGACTATGGAGGCCTTGTCCCTAAAACTTTCTATTCTGACGAATAGGGCGTTGCACGTACAAAGAGGACGTTAAAAGCCAAAGGGAAGGAATACAGCAAAATGGCTGCCAAGTCGGGGTCAATTCATATGCTGGGATGCAGAGGGTGAACTCCTATTCCTCCGTCAAAACCCCACCTGGACATGGCCTGCTGGAGGAAGCCTTGCCTAAGCCTCCTACGTGGGGCTCGTGAAGAGCATGTCCCATCCTTTGTGCCATTAGTTATGGGACATAGTCCCCTCCCTTTTAACATGTCTTCCTTTTCCCTCCATTCTCCCCTTCATAGAGGAAGGTTCTGCAGTGCCCTCAAGCCTCAGGCCGCCGGTGTCCGAGGGAAGCTACTGCCCAAAGGCCTGGGACAGCCAGAGCTTTTCGGGGTGTAAGAGCTGACACAGGGCTGGTGCTCACAGTGACCTCCACGCTGGATGTTACTTGCTCCATTTCAGAGACAAGAAAACGGAGGCTGGGTTGAGCCACTTGTCCACAACGGCCCAGGGCCACACGCAGAGGAGCCAGCAACCAACCCGGGAGACACAGACTCCAACGCGCCGTCAGCTGCGCCAGGCTCCGATCGTGGCACGGCGCTAACCATGCGTGCGCGGGGGTGGGGGGCGGGGGGCGGCCTCCTAGGTGCTGCGTCCACACATACCACGTTGTCTTCTAGAACGACTCCACTAGTGAGACCCATTTCACAGATGAGAACAAGGAGGAACGGAGCAGCTGCGTGCCTTGCAGGAAGGTACAAAGCTTTCTGATTTCTGAAACTGGACTCAAAGACAAAAAAATAGCCATCACACAGCACAGCCACCTGGGTGTCCCCATACTCCTTCCCCCCTATATTAATCAGATACTATTCATCAGATGCCTCCCAGGGGACACTGAGCAATGTTTTGGTTGTCACAAGGGGGTGGAGGGGGGGTGGTGAGGGGAAGAGGTGCTACTGGCATCTCCAGGCCAAGGATGCCGCTCAGCACCCCACAGTGCGCAGGACAGCCCCCCCCCCCACGAAGGGTCCCCCAACCAAACGTCCATAGTGCTGAGTGGAGACCTTCTGAGATGACCCATCTTAGACTCGCAGCAACACACGCATGTACACTCACACACGTGTGCACGCACACACGGCAGCATCCAGACCTATGCTCTCATCTCCCATGTCATTTGAAGCAACCTACAGGCAAAGGGGAGGCGTGGGGTGGGGGTGGGGAGGGTGGAAATAAAGCGAGCCCCGCCCACAAACGTACCACAGTCACCATTAACGTCATATTTATTGTTATTTAGCTGCTCAGGAAAACATATACAGGTATATACAATATGCATGAATACAGAAGACTGCACTTTACATATTTTTTTTTAAAAAAAGAAAGAAAAAAATAACACTCAATTTCATGAGCTATTGTCACAGTCTCCCAACCAAGCATTTCAGAAATGAGTTTCTTTTTAAGAGTCAGAAAAGATTACAGGATTGCCTAACACACAGCAGAGTTAAGTTTTCCTATTTTACATGTGCAAGAACGTTTCCGTTTTCTTTTCCCGAAGAGTTTACTATGCAGTACCGATTACCAGTGTTTGGAATCTCGTGGGCTGGGTGTGTTTTTAATTTGCTTTTATTCTTTCCATTGAACCCAATTTAATGAAATAACATCCTTTTGCTTAAGGCTATTTTTAAAGCTGTTCCATTCCGGGGTCCGGGGGGAGGGGGGGCGGGGAGCGAGAAAGTTTCAAACTTCAGGGGTTTCTGAGGTTGCTAAGACCACGAACTGATGGACTCAGTGCTGGGCAAAGTCAAAAAGACAGGAGTCAAGACGCTTGGCTCCCCGGCCTGAAGCATCTGAGGAGAAATCATTCGTTTTTTTTAAAAAATAATAATAATAATAAAATGAAGCTCCCAAACAGCTGTACATGGCAGGAGGGGAGGGCCAGTGACAGCAGGGGACCGCCCCCCTTCCCCCCCCCCCCCCGGCCCCGGCTTTTCTCTCCTTTGGACCTGAATCAGCTCACACACCTTCTTCTGATAAATTCACGCCGCCTGCTTCGGGTCAGCCCCTGGGCAGACTGTCCAGGCCAGGACCTCGCACTGTCCGGACTCGGAGCCGAGCCAAAAAGGCCGGCAGAAGGAAAGAAGGGGGGGGGGGGTCGGGGGGACGGCTATGGAAAGAGCAAGATTTTTCTAGACGCTCTTCTCCCCTCCCTTGGCTGAAAGTTCTTTGAAATAAACAATGTGGGTGTTGTATGGTGAGCCCAAAGCCTTCAGGTCACTTGCTAAAAACAGCCAGGTCTGCAAACTCTGGGGACCTGGGGAGTGGGGGGGGGGGGGGTGGAGGGAGCAAAAGGGGAACTGAGATGAGGCTCAAAATGGGGAATTTAGTAAGCTGTGGTCGTTAACAAAAACCAGTAAAATAGGGGCCGCCGATTTGGGTGGAATCATACCAGTCACTTGCTATCTGACTCACCCCTGGAATCTCAATGCCCCCCATCCCCTCAGGTCACTCAAGACCCTCATAAGCATCAACAGCACCCCAAGGTGCCCGCTCCTGTCACCCTGAGCCTCTGGTGACCACACTCAGGGAGTACCAGGTAGCATGCCTTGCGGGCCCAGGAGCCCCCCTCGCCCAGCCTCCCTCATCACTTCTCAAAAAGTTAATTCTCCATGAGACACATGGGATGTGGCTCTAATTTTGCAATAGAGTGAGATTAAGTCAAAAGTGGGGGAGGGGTGTGGAATTCCAGGGTTCAAAAAACAAGGCCCAGGTATCCAAGTCATGAGTTATATTCCCTTTATCCTCCCTCTGACCCCCAGCAGTCTGCAAAACCCCAGCAAAAATAAAAAAATTTTTTAAATTCCCAGGCTTGGAGAGGGGGCTCAGCAAGCTGAGCCTGGGGCTCCCTCCTTCTTTCCAGGGCTGGGGCGTTGCCCAGATTGGAGGTGGTAAAATAGATCAGAGTGGGGACCCATGAGAACAGGTCGGGGAGACACACCCAGGCCCCCCGCCTCCTTCCCTAGGGATTCCTGGCTGGGAACA
The DNA here is from genome assembly GCA_026230045.1 of Corynorhinus townsendii. NCBI lineage: Eukaryota > Metazoa > Chordata > Mammalia > Chiroptera > Vespertilionidae > Corynorhinus > Corynorhinus townsendii. The sequence goes on from JAPDVU010000014.1 coordinate 24,597,606, forward strand.
GCTGTCACCAAAGGTCAACGGCTAAGAATTGATTCGCCCCCAACTCCAGCACCCAAGCCCCAATGGCCTGGCTGTGGCAGAGCTGGAGCCCGGAGCCTCCCGCCCCCCCCACCCCCCGCCCCCGCACCCGGGAGACTCTGCAGGCTGGAAGGCCCCCATCCCCCATGCAGACCAGGGCTGCTCAGCATAGCGTGAAAATTCGGAGCCGGGGCCATTTGTGGAGAGGCCCAGAAAAGGAGAAAAAAAAACGCCGCTGTCAAGCATTCTGTGAGTCCTTCCCGCAGAGCGGGCTGGCCACGTCATCACCTCAGTGCAGAGAGGGGCGGCTTCTAGCAGAAAGCGCTCCCTCTCTCTCTCTCTCTCTCTCTCCCCCTCTCTCTTTTCTTAGGGAACAGACAAAACAAAATCCCCGGTGGAATACCTAAGGGGGGCATTCATTGTTTGGCTCCTGCCTCACCGATGACAGTTGGATGTCAATATATAATATTGTGATGACAATTTGACTTTCACCCGGCAATATTCCAGGACTACTCTTCTCCAGGATTTCCATTTTAATAAGCAGTGAACAAAGCAAAAAAGGGAAAAGAAAATAAAGGGAAGGGGGAAAAAAAGGCGGGTGTGGGGGGGAGGAATAAGAATAAAAGAGAATAAAAAAGGAAAGCAACTCTTGTCTTATTATGAAATAACAATACTTGGACATACAGCAGCATGGAAATAAAACAAAAACCGTACGCCAAGATGACAGGAAAAGGGGAATTATCTAAGCAAGGAAAAGGCTTAAGCAAAAGTTTGCTAACTGCAGAAGGGTTAACACTGGTAACATACTGTGGCAGACAGAGTTTCTCTTTTAAAAAAAAAAATGTTTGAGGTTGGTTTTTTTTTTCCCTTTAAATTAACCCTTTCCGGTCCATATGCCACTACGCAGGTACCAATCTAGAAAATAATTCATTCACTCAGCAATAGTGGCCCTCTCAAATTATTAGAGGTGTGGGAGTGGGATGGGGTCAGGGGGAGGAGAGGAGAGGGGGGGAGGGAAGGGCCTGGTGGGGGAGGGGGCATTCTTGTCAATTCAAGTTAGGGCGGCCACGAATGTCCCGAATCTGTTGGAAATATCAGAGTGCAGGGACCGCCAGGTGGGCACGGAGGCTCGGGCCTTGGCATCGCCCACGTCGTCTGTGCAGTGGACAGACAGGCACTGCAAATGGCTGCCGGGCTGGGCTGCGGAGGCCTTGTTCGCGGGGAGGTCATGGGCTGTGGAGAAAGAAGGAAGAGAGGGGTTAGCAGCACGCTCGGCTCTGCAGGAGGCCCTGGGGGCGGGGGTTGGGGGGGCAGCGCGGGAGAGGCATGAGGAGAGAGGCAGCATCCATGGCCTTTTGTTGTGCCTGAAGGCATTCTGAAGAGATCTGGAGATGTCTGGTTAAAATTGCCACCCCCCCTTGCCTCTGATTCAGCTGTGAGACCTCAGCCGACGGAAGTCCTCCTACTGGGTCACCGCTATACACCCTTGGGAAATAGGATTGCTGGAACGAATAGACTCAGGGTTTGCTCATCTCTGATGAAATGGAGTTCCCAAAAGATTAGCTGGATCTGAGCCAAGTTGGAAAGGTTTCCTAGAGGAGGGGCATCTAAATTGGGCATTGCAGGATGTATAGGAGTTCGTCTGATGCAGTGAAAGGGTGCTAGGGAAGACTGTCCAGGTCCAGACCACAGCCTATCCTCTCGTCATCTTCCAGAAAGACATTTGCTAAGGGTCTACTATGTGCTGGAACTTTCTTAACAAGGTGCCAAACTGCTTAGTGCAGTGAAGACTGAAAGTCTGGATTCCCCCAACCAGACCAATGCCCTTTGCCCATCCCCAACTGCCGTATAAAGGGACTTTGGGTGATAAGGGTGAGGAAGTCTATTCCTCCCTACACCCTTAGCAAACGAATCCCTTCCATTTCCTTCTCACTCGGTCACACAACACCAGAAATATCACAGATGTCTGGGTTAGACACACTGGAGGGGAAGGTTGTTTGACAACCATTCACACCTTAGTATGAATTAGACTCAAAGATCACAAGAGTTCTGAGGCAGGGGCTGCATAGAGCACTCATTATGGAGGACTGCTAACTTAGTGCCGCCTGGTGACCAATGGTTCTATTCTGAGACACACTGTATATGGATGAATATTCTCATTATTCCCCTTTTAGATAGCCTGAATCTCAGAGGAGAGGTGACCTTCCCAAGGTCACACAGCCTGAAAGGTGAATTTCTGACTCAGCAGACATGAGAAAAGCTGGGAATGGGGACCCACGTTGGGCCACGAGAGCACACCCAGATACTGAACTCCATAACCAACCCACCTTCCTCAGCACACTGTGCAGGCCCAGCCAGGGCCCCGTGCCAGGCAGGAGTCACCTCGCCCATCTCACCTTCTGGGATTAAGAGTGAGAAAAATCCTCCCAGAAGGACGGGCCCAGGCAGCCAAGGCCAGGCTGTGACTAACTGGGTCTGGGGCCCCCACCCTGGAGCCCTGGAGACACCCAGCTTTGGGATGCTAGGAGGAGCTGAGGCTGGAGAGGAAATTCTCTCCTTGGCTCCTTCCCTCATTCATGCCATTCACAGGCCTTTGTGGAGGTCCGACCAGGTGCCAGGTGTGTGCCAGCCCTGCGGATCCAGCAGGAAACGAGGCAGACGCTGTCTTCAGCCTCCCCCCGAGGAGCCAGGCGCCAGCATCATAGCCCAGTCACTGTGGAGTCACAGACCGGGGGCTAGAGTCCCAGGCCCACCACCGTGTGCCGAGGCGCCTGCCACTTGCCCTCTCCCGGCCCCAGTTCCTGGTTACCGAAGTGAGGGTGACGTCATCTCCCTTGGGGCCTTGTCATCCCCCGGTGTACAGAAAGATCCCCAGACAGGGCTTCTGGGACTGTCATCAGTATCTGGGGAGGTCAGAAGGCGAGGGGTCCTTGCACCCATCTAGAAGCCCCCGAGTCTCATCCCCCTCCTTGGAAATGGCCAGACGGACATGCTCCTGTCCATGAAATTGGAGTCTTCGCCCCATTTCACGGAAGAAGAAGCTCAGGTTGTGAGCCTGGTTAATTAGCGGTGAGGCTGGGAGGCCACTCACGCCAGAGCCAGGCTTCCTGGGGAGAAGGTAAGCCGGAAGCAAGCCGCCTCCGATTCAGGCTCCCCTGTACACAGTGAGCCCTGGGTTCTAGCCATGTGGGCGCACAGCCTTCACACGTCTGCTCTGGGGCCCACGCAGTCTACACCCAGTGACGCCACGGCTTAGCACCCCCAAGAGGAGTTCTGTTCCAAGCATTGCAAGATCTGGATTGGCAAGAGGGATAGCGTCTGCCAAAGAGAGCAATTCCAAGAGGGGTTCCTTACTTCACTTTACACGCATGGTCTCCAGGAGCCGAAGAGAGCAATTCCAAGACGGCCAAATTTTCTCAAGATACTCTATTCCCAACTTACAGGCGACTCAGATGCAGCCAGACACCAACACCCGAGACAGTCGCTCTTCTCGCACAGGGTGGATTTTATCAGCACACAGCGGAGCCCTTCCGTGTATTATCTCATTCCATCCCCTAGCAAGCCCAGCAGCTGGTTGACCCTTTTCCCCACTTCAGAGGAGGTCCCTGTGGCTCAGAGAGGGTGAGGGGCTTGCCTGATGTCACAGAGCACTGGCGTAGGACTCCCCAGCTTCTGCCCGGGATGAGCAAGGGAGTGTGGTATCCACAGGGAATATTTTCAAGAGAGAATATTATTCTTCGGTTCTTGACAACCCAAGCATGACCAAACTCATCCTCCCGCCGGATTCATTCCAGCTGGGGGGACCCGACACGCCCTGGGACCGCGGCTCCCCCAGGCTGCCGAGTGGCTGCCGATAAATCAGTCCCGCGGAAGCCGCCTCACGTCGGGGCCTGCCCCAGCTCCGAGAGGCCCTCGTCCCTGCTCCTGGGGCGACGGGCATGCCGGCCCCCACGGCAGGACCCAGAGATAAACCGCCCCCTCGCCAAGCTCCCCGGATTGGGGGGAAACCCTGGAGTTACTCGGCGCTGGCACAGGCAGACACCGAGGAACCTGATGGTGTTGTCGTGTTTTCCACGCGTTAGCCGTCAGCCTCCCCCCTCAGACTGGCTGCCTGGGGGAGGGGCGGGCTTGGCATGTTCAGCACAGCACCCCACGCACCGCAGGCACCCGGCTGTGGCCTGTGCGCTGACTCTGAAGAAACTTCATCCCTACTTGATAGATGGGAGGACTGAGGCTCCATGGCGCAGGGAGCTGTCCAGGGGTCATCGAGGGCCAGATTACCACCCAGGAGACCTGCCTTCTCCTTTCGGCCCAGGATTCCTAGAGGTGGGGCCAAGGTGGACTCCTGGACACCCCCAGATCTGGGCAGCTGGTCCCTAACTGCAGGGCCTCAGTTTCCTCATCTGTGACTTAGGGTGGTGATTCCTGGCGGGTCCTGTGCAGAGCAGTTGGGGGAGACCATCCAAAGGCCAGTGATGCTGTGATGGGGGGGAGGGGGGAACAGGGGGCAGTCCCAGAGGGAGGCAGGGCTGTCATCAATTCAGAATGTATCCCCCTGACTGTGCCTCACCCAGGCAGGCAGCACAGGGGCGAGGCGAGGGGCTTCCGATTCACAGGATGGGGCGCCTGCCCAGCGAGGAAGGACTCTGGGACAGTTTTAAGGACACTTTCCATTGGCCAGAAGGGACCACATCAGTCACCACACAGGGGCAGGGCCTGGAGCTGGGATGCCCTGCTCTCCCTCCCCTCCAAGGCCCTTCCTGTATTTTCCTCACGTGCACAAGTCCTTGCTGATCCATCCAGCCCCTTCCCAACACCCACCCCCTTGCCGGACACCACAATTCCTTTCTGTCATTTCTGCCACTGACTTCGGATCACACTATGGAGGTACCGGCCGCCTCCTGCTCACCCCGCTCCCATCGCGAGACCCGCCTCGGACCTTGTCTCCCGTGCTTCTCCATCCACAGTGGGCACAGTGACTTCCATGAAAGGGAGAAGGACAGCCCCAGCCCGTGCCAAAAAGGCAAGCGCATGAATAAGGAATGTGATCCCGTCCTCTCTCAGGCCTCACCACGGAGGGCGGGCGCCTGCCGTCTGTGAGGCGCAGGACTCGGCTCACATCACCTGGGCTCTCGGGGCCTCAGTCCGAGAAAAGGGGGGACATAACAGGACTGGCTGTCCTGCAGGCAGGTAGGAGATGGGGTGAAATGATCCGAGGAAGGGCTCTGAGCACTGCCCGGCACAGAGCGCGCTCCTGCCGGTGTGGGGAGCCCTGTACTATTGACCAGCTTGCGGCCTGAGTGGAGACCCCCGGGGCCGGCTCAGTGACCCTTCTGTGGCCATGACCGGGATGAAAGGAGAAAGGACAAGACTGTATTTTGTTTACCTGGGAACCTCTCCTTGTTAATTTCCATCTGGAGATGCCGCCCACCGAGGGAGCCAAGTTTCCTTTCTTTTATATATATATATTTTTTTAAATCCTCACCCAAGGATATTGTTCCATTGATTTTTACAGAGAGTGGAAGAGAGTAAGAAAGACAGAAAGAAATATCTTGTGAGAGAAACACATCAGATAAGGCCCCGGCCAGGGAGGAGCCTGCAACTGAGGTCCATGCCCTTGACCGGAATCAAACCCGGTCTGCAGGCCGACGCTCTGTCCCCTGAGCCAAACCGGCTAGGGCAGTGGTCGGCAAACTGCGGCTCTGTTGACCAATGAGTTTGCCGACCACTGGGCTAGGGCTCTTTTATCGAGTCCACAAAACAGGCCCATCACCGCCCTGCTCTGTATTCAATATCCCTGGGATATCCCATGTGGCTGAGCCGCGTGCTCAGGCGTGGTGAACTCGTGGGGGACAGCCGCTTGCCCCCGTGGCTGACACTTGTGCCTCTGGGATTTGCAGCCACTGCTCCGTCCTCGAACCCTCCAAAAGGGGACTTCTGCCTGGCCTGCTCCTGTCCCCAACTCAGCAGAGGGAAGAGTGGAAGTGGTGGAGGTCGAAAGTGGGCTCCAGGGAGCGCCCGGGCCAAGGATTCCCTGGGTGCTAACCCGGGGAGGGGGGGGGCGGGGAAGGGGGGACTGGGCAACGTGTTGACTCAGGCTGTAAACGGGAACCTACTTCCTGGGCTGAGGAGGATTAAATGAGATAATGCGGGTGAAGACTTAGCAGGCGCTGAGCCCCCAGAAAAGCTTCGCTGCTCTTTGGGATTATTGCACTCCCTGTTGTCGAACAGCCTGGGGCTTTGAAGGCAGCCCGAGCTACTGGGACTTTCTTCGCCTCCACAGGGCCCAGAGGCCCGCCCCACCCCCTGCCCTCGGAGCCTGGGAGGGTGGGGGGCCAAGGTGCAATCCCAGGCAGAGCAGGAGAATTAGAATTCCAGGGGTATTTTTAACTCCAAGCTTATGTAAGGAGCAGTGTGGGCCCCAGAGCACAATAGCGAATGACTCTCGCCCCACTCACCCTCGCAGGATTCCGACAAAGGCAAATGTATTTTGGTTTTTCCTTTATTTGGACCTGACCGGGGGAGACGCTGGTATCTGTGACAGCTGCCACTCAGCTGGGAGGGGGGGCTGGGCCCCTGGGCCTAGAAGCAGAGGCGGGCCTGGAAGCCACAAGGTTGAGCCACGTCCTCTCGGCAGCCCTGTCCCGCAGCCCCGGAGTCCCTCAGGTCCCTCAGACACATCCACGTCCCCAGACCCTCCTCGCTCCTATTCCCCATCTCCAAGAAAGGGCTGGGCATTGCACCCAGAATGCACGATCCCAGGAGGACCCTCCCGGGGCCAGGTGGGAGGTGGGGCCGCCAGGCTCAGGGGCAGGAACAGGAAAGCTAAGCTACGCATCAGGCAGCACCAAGAGGGTCTATTCAGCCACCAACCAAGCAGAGAAGCAGCAAACCCAAACACCCCCGCTCCACCCCTCCCCCACGCTCGGCAGCTTTGGGGGAGCCCCTGCTCTGCATTCGGAAGCCTAGATTCAAATCCCGCCTCCATCTGAATCTCAACCCTGCCTTTCACCAGCTCTGTGACCTTGGGCAAATGCAACCTGCTGAGCCTCAGTTTCCCCACCTGTAGAAGTGGATAAACACTCCCTCCTGGTAGCTGTGTGACCTTGAGCAAGTCACTCCCCTTCTCTGGGCCTATTTGGTCCTCTCCCAAATGCCTGGGGGTGGATGGATGTACAATCCCCCCTGACTCTTCCTATCCACGGGGGTGATGAGATTTTACATTCAATGTAGAGAGGAGATGGTGGGGGACCCCTTCCAAAATCAAGAACACGAAGATGCCTTCACCTGAGCCCCAGGAAACAGCACCCAAATTCCAAGGATCGGGGACCAAAGGCCAGCAGCCTGAATGACACTCCCCCTGGCCATCTCCTAGGGGCCTGGGGACTGGCCACTCCTCAAGCCCAGCTTTCTATGTGCATCCCCCACCCCTTCTGTGCCCTCCCACCAACGGCTAGCAATGGCGTCACCATGACAACCGAGAAACGGAACAAGGAAACGGACCACATGTCTATGGGCCAGCTCCAGGGATGTCAGCGCGAACACTGACCTTGGGCTCCGTACAGGCCGGGCTTCGTTCCATCTCATCAGATCCTCCAACACCCAGGGAGAGCGGGCCCCACACTCCAACTCATTTTACAGGACAGGAAACTGAGGTGCAGGGAGGGAGCATCACTGGTCCCCGGTCACATAGCCGGCCAGTGGCAGAGCCAGGGTCACTCCCAGGTCTGTCTGAGGCCCAAGTGTGTGGCTTTATCAAAGTCCCATGAAAACGCAAAATGTCAGGGGCCAGCATGGTAGGTCCTACCTCTCCCCGTTCTCTCTTTCCATCTGTCTTGTCCCCACCCCCCACTCTTCCTCAATCTCTCTTCCCCTTGATCTCTCCCTTCCTCTCCCTGCCCCTCTCCTTCTCTGAGATCAATACGATTAACTTTTTGGAAAGGGCCCTGACACTCATCAAGGAGGACCCAACGCCCCGGGTGACAGAGTAACCAAAGACAAAAACCGAGGCCCGTTCAATGCTTTCTCTGTGGATGTGCCCGAAAGGTGCCACATGGGCCCCATCTGATGGGGGGCCAGCACACGGCATGCAATGGGGACTCCGAGGGGCAGGGAGGGCCGCCCCCTCAGTGATCGGAAGGGGTCCCCGAGACCCCACGTTCCTGGCCTGCACCGGGGTGAAGGAGGAGCCTGCCGCCAGCACTAGGGCAGCTCAGCCTGTGAGAGGCTCAGCCAGGCCCCGGGAAGCTGCGGAAATTAATTGGAGTTGACTTGGCTGAGGGCAGCTGTCATTTAGATTGAGAACTGGCTGAGGGCTCCACTGAGGCGAAGCAGCAAGGGCATCTCTGGAACCAGGCTGCCGAGAGCGGGAGTGGGACGGGGATGCGGAGGGGGGGCTGACTTCCGAGCCTCCCCCAGCCCTGAAGGAGGAGACACGCGGGGTGGCGTATGAGGACCAGAGTCCACAGGAGGGACGGGGCAGGCCCCTCTCCCAGGCCTGAGCATGATTGGACTCCTTTTCCTGGTGCCTCCAGCCACATGGCCAGTGACCTGTGACAGATGCAGCCCTGCACACCCCCTGGGCCACTCCTGGCCTGCCTGCTGCTGAGATGTGACAGGTTGGGGGGCTGGGGACAGACCCCCTCAGCCAGCACCTTCCTCCCGACAGTGTCCACAGTGGTGCTTGTGCAGAGAGAGCATTGCACAGCGTGTCCGGGGCACCGGGTTTCAGCCTCAGCTCTGGGGACATTAACTTCTCCAAACCTCAGTTTTCTCATCCATGGAATGGGTATGAAGAAGTATATTGCTCACAGGGCCATCGGGAAGGTCCGGTGATAATGTAAGCAAAGCACTTAGCACTCTTTCAGGCACCAAGGCTGCCCCAAGCCATAGTATACTAGCATGATTCTTACGTTTGTGATTCTCTCCATCCCTCTCTCTAGCATAGCCCCTCCCACTCTGTGTCTTCTCACCTTCTTACCCACAATTCACCCCACGGCATTGGACCCACTGCTGGGTAACCCTGGGAGGAACACTGTCCCTCTCTGAGCCCCTAACCAGAGCCAACACCTCCCTGAGCTCCCAGCACTCCCTCTGCCTGTCACTCGGTGAGCCACTCAACAATCATCATTTTTGTAAAATAAGACAAATATACAGATGCATTTCTGTGGAATTAGAATCTCCTTGCTTCCAGCCCATTGGAGCACAGACCAGACTCATTGACAAGTCTGAATTTTAAAAAAGCAAGTTTTTGAAATGCCGATGCTTTGGGTGGAAGTTCCTGGGGACATCTGCCCAGCTCACCCCTCCGCGGCTCTGTGCGATCTTTGTGACCTTCTCGTGCGGGGGGGTGGGGGGGGTTGTCAGCGGGGCTGAGCGGCCTGCTTACTCGGGTAGTTTCCCAGAGTTCTGCCACATCCTCCAGAAAGGGCTTCGCAGGGGACAGTCACGCTCTATGGCGATGAGGTCTGTGGCTCCTGCCTTGCAAAGAGAGGATGCCACGCGTGGTACCCAGGTGATGCTCAGTATCCAGCTACCATCATTCCCCACACCTGGGCCAGGGGCAGCCTCTAAGGCAGTGGTTCTCAACCTTTCTAAAGCCTCGACCCTTTAATACAGTTCCTCATGCTGTGGTGATCCCCAACCATGAAATTATGTTCGTTGCTACTTCATAACTGTCATTTTGCTACTGTTAATGAATCGTAATGTAAATATCTGTGTTCTCCGACGGTCATAGGCTCTACCACAGGTGGAGAACCGCTAGCAGGGTCACCTAAGAGCATCGGAAAACACAGATATCTACATTACGATTCATTAACAGTAGCAACATTACAGTTATGAAGTAGCAACGAACATAATTTCATGGTTGGGGATCACCACAGCATGAGGAACTGTATTAAAGGGTCGCAGCCTTAGGAAGGTTGAGAACCGCTCTAAGGGGTCAATGGGCTAAAACATTACACCCCAACGTGTGTCCCTGGCTGTGTGCTGGGCGCTGGGCTCAGAAAGGTGACCCCAGCACGGAGCTCCCGGCCTCGTGGAGAAATATTCCGGTCAACACCTGACTGCATCTTGGCCCTCGGAGCACAAGGCTGCCCTGTGTCTCAGGACCCAGGGGACAGGGCAGTCCAGGAAGGCTTTGCAGAGTAGAGGACATGCTGGGGAAGAGGGTGCAGAGGATGAGCCCGAAGCTTTACTGTGGGAGAAGCAGAAGCTCCAAGCGCCCGTGTGACCAGGGGCCAGCCGAGCGATCCTGATTCGGGGCCTGCGCAGACACGGAGGAAGAGGAGGCCGCAAAGCTCAAATGGAATCAGTCACGGAGGACCAAAGGCCAACGAAGGCTTTTGAGCAGAGGCGCTACCCAGAGCGTCTGTCAAAATTAACAAGAGGTTTGCACCTGATCCACCCCGGCTTCGGTGCAGGACACCTGACTGAGACGCACGCCCCCTCTGTGCAGACAAGGCCCCTTGTGCTCTCCAACTGAAGCAGGTGATGTGATCAGAGCCCCAGCCCCACGGGAACGGCACGCTGAGCCCTGGTCTACCTGGGCCAGCCCTTCCTCCCTGGTAGCTCTCAAGCCAGATGCCTAGAACTCGTTCCCCCCCTCCCCCCAAAGAACTTGGTCAGATGCCTACAGCTCAGGTCCTAATCCCAGCCCTGGGAGCTGGTGGCCCCTGCAAGGGACTCCCCATCCCTGTCCCCCGTCTCTCCCCTACCCCCAACCCCTACACAATGGACATCACCATCGGGCCCTGAGCATTAACGTCAACGAGTTCCTCTCTGAAGTTACAGGTGGGGAAACCAAGGCACAGAGAGGCACCGAGACGCGTCCCAGGTCATCCAACAGCGAGCAGGAGGGTTGAGGGCAAGTCACTTGATCTCTGCATCTCGGTTTCCCCATCTGTGACGTGAGACCAGACACCTGCTGGGAAGGGCTGCTGGGAGAAAGACATGTGATCGTATTAACAAGCACAGACACCGGTTAGGGTGAACGCCTATCACGTGTTCATCCTTTTAAACTCACTAAGGCCTCACCGTACTTTGGCAGAAAGCGTCTAATCTCCTAGCCCCAGTTCACAGGCAGGGAGTCTAGGAAGAGGTGGGCACAGGGGCGGGGGCAAATGACTAAATCTATCCAGCCTCACCTTCTGTCAAAATTTCCCCGAGACCCGGGACATGACACACCCTACAACACCCACACCCCAGTTCTCAGAAGGGTTTTCGGGATTTGCCTAGGTCTCAGGTATGGAGAAGCAGCTTAAGACCCGGTGCCTCCCCTCCCGTGGCAGAGACCACAGCCCCTTGACCCTGGGGTCCTCTGAGGAAGGCAGAACTGGACCCTAGAAAGACCAGGCTGGCTGCTGCTGCACCTTGGGGAAACTGAGGCCAGAGAAGGCTCCGTCGGGGGCAGGAGTCTGAGCAGATCAGAGGATTCCGGCCTGGCTGCCCACACCCACACCCAGTCCTGTCCGCCTGCGGAAGGTGCAACAACGAAGGACACGGTCACCAAGCGGTGGCACCATTGTCCTGCCGGCTCTCCCCTCTCGCTGGACCAGGACTGTCACGTCTCCCTTCACCTACCTGACTCTTCCATAGTAGGTCTCTCCACACCCCTCAATACTGGAATGCCATAGTAGGTCTCTCCACACCCCTCAATACTGGAATGCCGGCGCTACCCACAACTTCTCAGACCTGCCCTGCTCTCCGCCACAGCCTCTAGAATGTGAGTTCCATGAAATCAGGGGCCTTGTCTCGCCTACGCACCACTGACACATAGTAGGTCCTCCACCAATATGCTGACTGCATCAATTCCTGGGAGCAGGAACTAACCCCCACGCCGCCCCCCCCCCCCCCCAGCCAAAAAAAAATCACTAGAATAAAGGAGACTCAAACCACAACACCTGGGCCTCCAGACTAACCTGAATAGGGGCTTTTCAAGGCTGCCAAGGAAATAAGACCTCTTCGGGAGGTTTGCTCACTGGCCCTCCTCGAAATGTACTGAGAGAGGCCACACCCTCTCACAGACCCTCCAGAAAGAGAGGAGTCACATCCACTGCTGCTCTAAACCCCAACTCAACCAACAGGCTCTGTTCAAAGTGTTGAGGTCAGACGATGAGGCCAGGCCAGGAGGCCAGGAGGCCAGGATCAAGACTCCCGTCCCCGGCCTCCTACTCTCCCATCGCATGCCCCGATTAAAGCTCTGGATCGTCAACGTTCACAATCTTCAAAAAAAGAGGCCTGGACGTGCAAGGACTAAGAAGAACGACGAGAATAACAACAATCACCACCACCTGCCATACCTGAGTAATGACCACCTGCTACGTGGCCAGCCCAAGCCTCAGTCTTCACCAGCACCATCCTTTATTCTCACGACGACCTACAATGTACGAGTTCCCGCCCCCCTTTTCCTGGTAAGTGAAGGGAAATTCGGAGACCTGAGGGGACCCACCCAAGGTCATACAATCGCTAAGTGACGTCATACTCTGAGAGGGATAACTGCCATTCGGAGCACTGGGCACCGACCATGCAGACTTTCACAGTCCTCACCCCAACCCAATCCTCGCCGCAACCTGCAAGGCTCTCCCCCACGTCTCTCCGGCCAGCGCAGCAGGCAGATCCCACAACCCCTTGCCACCAGGTGGTGACGATGTTGGCTGGTTGTCACCTGGATTGCAGGACCACTGAAAGGAGGATGGGAAGAGGGTCTCGGGGTCTGAGACTCCAGTAGACCGACAGAGGTTTGTAGGGCAGCCATTTCCAGGTGGAGAAACTGAGGCTCCCAGACAGCAAGCTTTCCCACATATAAATGGCCAGAGGAGACCCGGAGGCCCTCCCAGACAGGCCCAAAGCCAGGTAGAGACCCACGTGGGTTCTGGTCCCACCTTTGCCTTTTCCCAGCAATGGGACCTTGGACAAGGCACGTCCCCTCTCTGGGCCTCGGTGTCCTTGCAATGCGAGCGATAGGTCCTGCCTTGGACAAGGAACATATACCAAAAAAATAAATAAATAAATAAGTAATGGAAAGATGCTGCCGGATCTTTATCATCACCACCCAAACTCCACGGTACGCACCTGTTTTTAACTTGCTCTTAAATATACCAATGACAGGAGGGTCAAGTCCGGAGAAGAATCATGGTCCGTGCCATTCATTGAACAGTTTCTCTGTGCCGAGCACCATGCGAAACACTTTCTAGGTACGAACTCGAGGGCTGGCAAATGACAGACAGCCTAAAAAACCCAAAATAGGTATCACCTAATCCTTTAAAGAAAAAGCTCGCTGACCGCTGCAGTGTTAACTCATTGGATGGCCAACGCTGTCCCCATTTTACAGATGAGAAAAACCAAGGCTCAGAGAAAGGAAGTGATTTGACCAAAAAAAAATCTCACGGCTGGGAAATGGTGTTGTTGGGGGTTTGAACAATGGGGAGAAAATAATAAACCTTGGATATCATTTCTGGAGGTCCACTGTTGGAATATTCCAGAAAGGCTGTGGGACCAAACAGTGTCAGGCTACCTGCTGGAAAAACCAAGCCCAGTACTGTAGCTGGGGGTTCTCCGATATAATAAGGACAGGGGAGAGGGGCTGTGTGGGAGTTCTCGTCTGGCCCTCCCCAGTGTGGTCTGCCGTGGGGAGAAATCACTGCTATGGGTTTAAGCGCTGGTGATGGCAACATTCACCGGGCAGCTCGTCCCCAGCTACCCGCAGGCCCGGGGCCCAGGCCCAGTGAGCACCACGGCAGCCTGTTCTCACCCTACTATTCGCTGACTCCCGATAGAGAAATTGCCCAAGACTAATTGCAAGTAATGTTTCATTTTATCAGGGATAATTACATGGAATTAATTCAGCTTCTCCCTGGAAGCACTTTATTACCGTTGGCTTTCTGAGGAGCTGGGGTGCAAACTGAGGCACGCAGGCACAACCGGGGATGGGGACAGGGAGCGCGCGCTGAGGTGTGGCCTGAACAGGCCCTGGGTGACACAGCAATGCTAATTGCAAGCGCTTCAGTGAGCACCGACTGTATGCCTGTTCAAAATGTTCCCCGGCATGACATCACTTAACCTCAGACCACCCTGCAGGGGGGGCCTGTGAGACGCCCCGCCCCCATTTATCAACAAGGCCACTGGGTCCCAAAGGGTCGAGGGCAGACATCTGTGTGCCATCCAGGAAAGAACGGGGCTCTGGATGAAGCCTGCTTGGCCACTTCCTAGCGGCGTGATCTGAGACAAGCCAGTTCACTTCTTAGGCCTCAACTTCTTCATCTGTCAAATGGGACTAAGAATAGTAAACTGCCCCAGCGGCTTTGAGGAGTCAATAGAGAGCCCAGATACAGTGTTTGGAACTCAGCGAGCGCTCATTGGCGGCTGCTGTCGCAATATCATCATCATCATCATCGTTGTCGTCGTCCTCAAAGGGTGCTGCTTGAGGCTGGGGCCTCCTGCCTTGCCTGGGCCCGGTTTGAGGCTGGGGTGGGGGAGGATCAGGAAAAGAATCAGGGGAAGGCCGAGCTTTCTCAGCCGCCCTAAGGAGGCCCCACACACAGAACCTCTGAGCCAAGAAGTACAAATGAGGCCCTGAACAGGCCAGGAAACCCAGGCCGCCCCTCCCCAGCCTCCAGCTCCCCCACCCGGCCCTCCGGGAGCCCCATTTGGGGGCACAGGCTCCCCCGGGGCACCAAGAAGGAAAGGGGCCCCGTCTCCCCCAGCTGCCATTGTTGCCAGCCTCCCGAGGCCCGAGGCGGGTCTGGAGCTGCTCTGAAAGGCCGCGGGCGCCCGGGTTCATTCAGCTGTTTTCGGGTGGCTCCAGTGAGTTCATCTGACTGCGGCGGAATATTAAACAGCTCCTGGGGAAACAGATGCTGGGCTCTGGTTTCAGACGGAGGGAGGAAGGGAGGCCACAGGCCGGCGAGGGGAGAATTCAAGTTCCGCTTCAGGCAGCTCCCAAGACCTTCCCAGGCTCAGCTGGGCCTGAGTCGTTGTCACGGTGACAGGTGACCGGAGACCAAGAGCATGGCATCCCCCCATGGGAGCCCGGGCTGGCACCTTGAATGCCTCACTTCACTTAATCCAAACAGCCTCCCTACCAGGTAGGACGCCTACTGTACCCATTTTAGAGATGAGGAAACTGAGGTGCAGAAGTAACAACACGACTTTCTCAAAACCACACGATACAAGAGGGCGCCACAATGAAAAGCCAGAACCCACAACATCGCCTCGGCCCTTTTATCTACATGACTCTCTCTCACCGCCCCGTGGTGCCCTCTCCCGGGCAGACACCGAGCAACTGGACCCCTGGGCAGCCCTGGAGCTACCAGCTGCTACGCCTGCCGTGTGCTCAGACGTCCCCCGACGCTGCAGAGCAACCGTCCACGTTCTATTATTCTAATAGTAATCCCTGACATCTGAGCCGCTTTCTTCACCCCACCCCATCCCTAAAACACGTCTGGGTGTATGGCTTCCTCCAAGCGTCCCCATTCCGGACGGGGAAACTGACCACAGCCAGTAAGGGTGGGTCCCAAAGCCACTGCCCCGTTAAGGACAAGGCCAGGAAGCAAACCCTCCTCTGCTCCCTGCCCCCCCCCCCCCGCCCCCATAGACCCCAGGTCCAGACTCATCCCACTTGCAACCGAAGAAGCTGGCCTGTCCTCGATTCCCTGGGAGCACAGAGAGGTGAGGTGACCAGCCCAGAGTCACACAGCCCTGGTTCCGAGGTTGACCCGTCCCAACCCTCCCTGATTCCCACTGAGAGCCCTCATACTCCCGGCTCTCCAGGGAGCCACCAATCATCCCCTGGGGCTTGCTCCCTTTGGGACTTCATTGGAGCCTATATTTTTTTCTCCATAATTAGGAATTAATAATAATAATAATAATAATAACAACAACAACAGTTCATGTGAATTGACACTTAGCCGGTGTGAGTCATTGCCCATCAGGCTGTATCTGTGTGAGCCGTGCAGTCCCTCCCCACAGAACCCACAGGATAAAACTGCCATTACCCTCCCTTCACAGATGGGGAAACTGAGGCTCAGAGCTAACAGAGTGTGATCATTACCATGCAGCCCCGTGTACTGGGGCAGCTCAGCCAGGGGCTGGCCTAGGTCACTGGTGGGCCAGGCCCCATGCCAGCCTGGCAAACCCGGCCCCCTCCACATTCTCCCGAGCCCATTTCACAGACCCTCCATCCCACATTGCCCTTGGGTAACTCCCCAGGTGATGGAGGCCCGGTGGACACAGCTTCTCCTGTCTCCATGGGCTGGAGGCGTCTCCAGTGGGGACAGATCCAGTGTTCCCGCCTGCCACCAACCACGCCCACAGTCAGGTCCTTTCCCTCTCTGCACCTCACTCGCCTCATCTGTAAAATGGGTCCATAGAAGCATCTGCTTCCCAGGGCCGTGAGGATGCCACGGCGGAGTCACGCTCGGCTCTCGAACTGGCCTCCCTGCCCTTTCCCTGGCCGTGGAGTGGTGTTAGGAGTCCAAACGCCATCCTTAAGTCAGGCCTCTCCTCTTGCTTCTGGGGTGGAGCGGGGAGGGAGAACCTCTGGTACTGGAATCAGGGTTCGGAGCAGGAAGGGCTGGGCCCTCATCCCACCTCTACCTGTTATCAGCCGGGATTTACCCAGACCTCCTGAGCCTTGGTTTCCCCATCTGTAAAGTGGAATGTCTCCTGGGATGCTGGCCCCTGAGCTCGGTCCCCAGCTCACCCTAAGTGCTCAGCACATGCTGCCGGGATCACAGTCCAAGGTGACATTCTTCTAAAGGACGCTGCTGTGACTGCCCCACCCCACCCCTAAAAGAGGAGTCCCGGGGACAAAACCCCCTGACTCCAGTGCAGACAGTAGGACAGTAGGACGTGCCCAGAACCCGGAGCAGGGGCTGGGCGCCAAGGGGTTAAGCTCGGCTCGGATTTCTCCAGGAAGGCAAAGACTGCAGCTAGCAGCTGAGGCCGCCCCTGCTCCCTGCCGCCTGAAGCCTGACCCCTGACATTTCCACTCCCGCACTTGTATTTAAAAAAGGGAAGGCAAAAAAAATTTCACCATCCACACGGACCAACAGGTTCGATAGGAAAGTGGTGAGTGGCAAAGAAAGGGGGGGGTGGGCATTGCACATTTCCTTTAGCAGAGTTCACTTCACGCCCCAAGAAAATTTTCTTAAAGAAAGACCTAGAAGGGCGCTGGAGGGGGACCCGGGGACTGAAAAGGTGGCAGACAAGTTCTCCAGAACCACCAGGCACCACTGTAATTTCTGATTAATTAACTCTGAAAGGGGCCTCTCTCCCAGGCTTCCTGGGGGAGGTTCTGGTGAGCCGGCAGGCGCCCTGTTTGCAGAGAGGGGAGGCCTCTCAGGGAGGATTCATTTAGAGGTCCCAGGGGGAGCCCAATCCCCTCTCTCGAGGCCTCGCTGTAGTTAAAGCCAAGGATGATAAGGAATTTATCAAATGAGATTTACACAGGGAAACCCTAATTAAGAGGTTAGTCTCCGGTTTAATTGCCTTCAAACCCAGGCAGGCCAGCCCAGGCAGATGGATTTCCAGTCTGACCTCATTAAAAAATAATAATAACCAAATAGAATACAGAGTGAAATCCCAAATCCACACACTGTGGCTAACAAGTGGGGGGAGGGGAAGGGAGCTGGGGTGAAGGGCCAGGGCCTGGCCTCACTGAGAATCCTCTCCGTGTGGCTGGCCTGAGACCTCTGGGCCTATGAGACCCCTGGGCCTATGGCCCTTCCCTCGCCCTCTCTCTCCTCTAGCGAAATCTGGTGGTTCCGACTCCCTGCTCCTTCAGGCCTCCCCCCTCCCTCACCTCCAGCCCCTGCTCCCCTTGAAGACGGCATGCCGCAATATAAATTGGAAGCATGCATGCCCCCCACCCCACCCCAGGCGGACGCCACATACCAGACAAAACGGCTGCAGGCCTGGTCATGGGGGTTAAGAATGGTTTTTGGTTTTGGCCAGGAATGTGGAGGGGCCCAAAGGAACTGGCCCGGACAATTGTTCCAGGAATGAAAGGGAGAGAAGGGAAGAGAGGAGGGGGCGATGGTTGGGGAGAGAAAGAGAGGGGGGAGAGAGAGAGAGAGAGAGAGAGAGAGAGAGAGGAAGCAAACACCTGGGAACCACCGCCGGAGATGTTTTTCTGTCCCCCAGGGCCTGGCAGGCAAAGAGTGGGTGCACCGGGTCCTTAA